>JBAMJV010009346.1:0-100294 GCA_037951105.1 Echinarachnius parma
GTTGATGATCTCTCTATTTATCATTATTGCAACAAAACATCAGATGCATAATTTTGTATGAAAAATGGTTGAAACCAATGCTTTTTTAGAGAGCGCCCTCTTGTGTTTTAATGGCTCTTTTTGAATGATAACAGGCTTTTTACTTAGTCGTTTGTAATTTTCTATACCTTTCGAGCATGGTGGAGTTATAACTTTTAGTTTGTAATGTTATTGTGCAGGTTTTGGTTACTAAAGCTCAGCCTTACCAAAACTGTACTACCCCTTTAACAATAGAATCATGGGACAGGTTTTGTTTTTTTAGAAATTCCCTTTCGTTAAAAAGATATTAGTGTTCCACTGGATAGTCATACCGTGTACAAAGTCAGTGCAATGCATTTTTGCTCATTACTCGGCCATATAACGTCCATTTAACTTGACATTTTCACACAATACCCAGTGGACATATCAGATAACAACAATCATTGTATCAACCATTCATCACTTTTTGCACATGTGTTGATAAATCTGACAGCAGATCTTGAGGGTTGTATTTTTACAGTTTTGACAAAATGCCTCACGGTGTCTGGCCATGATGAGTGATGTATGGTCTTATTGTCTCAACTTTATCCTCCTGTTTACTGTATACGCCAATATTTTCGCGTACAGATATTTTCGCGAATGAGAGGGTCTCAGACATTTTCGCGAGTTGTTAATTTCGCGATCTGCCGGCCCTGTGAGAAAATAGCATCGCACAGAAATTAGAATATGACAAAAATGATGTGTACTTTGCACGAGAAAATCCTTTTAATAAATGAACAAATGTGTATTCTATCATAACGGCGACATAACATAATGTAATTTCTACGGAAATATTGTTAAAATGTACACAAATTTTACCTCAGTTTTGGTCAAAATATGATTTATAAGCTTTACAGTAACTAGAAGCATTGTCCCATGAATGGCGATTCTCGTACTAATAAATAATTATGAGTTTCGCATATAGAGCTGAATACTGTACAAGTCTATGGTTACGCATTGTCTGTATTGCGCTCTGTATCTGTAGCTACTGCCATAGACCATGTAGTCGGCATCGCAGGGCGGCCTGCCGCTGACGGGAACATGCAAACACATGGGAGATTGATTCAAGCACGAAAGTCTTGAGTATTGATATTAGAGCGCACGGAGAAAGCGCGCGATGAATACGTGTGTGTGTTTATGCACCGATATATAGTCTCAATGGATGTTACATCCATAGCATATTTGTGAACTACAAATGGACAAGACAGGCGCGAGTATGACGTGAATATGCCGCCATCTTGAGTTTATGTCGATTCCTTTGATTTTTAAATCGGTGGATACTAGTGATCACATACAGTAGTGTGATGCACCGATCTATAGTATCAATGGATTGGTAAAATATATACGGACAAGGTATGCGCTAGTAGTACTACCAGCAGGAGTTTACAAAGTAAATTTGGCGCCATGTTGAGTTTATGCCACATCCTTCTTTTTATATCGGTTGATAAGCACATGCACGTGATATTAGTGTTGAACTACAGTACTGTCTCCGTGGCTGGGGGGTATATCGCAAAATACAGCGTTCGGTAATAATCGCGTTCTTATTTCATCGAGGCAAAAGTTGACATGAGTTCATGTCAATATATTCGCGTGTTGTTAATTTCGCGCTTTGGTAGTGATTCGCGAAATTCGCGAAAATAAAACCCTCGCGAAATTAACAGCTTATACAGTATTAGGAAATGGCCTACAAATTCAATTTTAAGAGAATATAAGGTCAAATATTTAAATACTTCAGAAGATATTCCAGAAGAGATATGTGGTCTCATTGTCAATACTTCATAATTTTGTTTGTTGGGATGTGTGGACATCAAATTTAAATTTGCAGAGAAAATGGGGCAAAATACCTTAATATTTACGAGGAACTGCTAAGTACTGGGCATGGATGGTTAACTTGGGCGAATAGTATGTGTCTAAATCCACACACACATTTAACCCATTAAAGGGACTAATTAACATTGTCCAAATCCTCAAAATCAAATTTTAATTCGAGCGGTTCCGTTATACCTTGTTGTATTCGTATTAACAATAAAATCATGGGACAGGTTTCGGTTTTTCCAATTTCCCTTTCGTTACAAAGATATGTACGATGTATGTGTTCTGATACTAAATTATCCGTTGGATTTTCGAAACCGTGTACAAAGTGAGTGCAGTGAGTTAGTGAATATCACTTTGCATTTTTGCTCATTACTCGGCCATGCAACGTCCATTTGACTTGAAATTTTCACACAATACCCTGTGGACATATCAGATAACAACAATATATATTGTATCGACCATTCATTACTTTTTGCACATGTCAACAAAGTTACTAGATCCCTTTAAGGACTGGTCCCAAAATACTTGGGCTATGCTCTACAAACATGTATTATGTTGGAGTCCTTTAAATCTGACATTTGTATAATGTAACAAAAGTCCTGAACGGGTTAATAATGGGATGAGTATAAATGGAGTGATGTGTTGATTCAATGATGCATGAATTTTTAATGATAAATCCCCTTTGTTAATGTGGCAAAAAGACAGATATTGTAAGTGATTAATGCACTGCATATTTGTGCATTGACTCAGTCCATATTTCTGAGTGAATTATCTAACACCAATGAAGTATGCACAGTTGCACAGTACCCTTTGTTAAACATCCTTTCTAACGCTGTATCCACACTAAATGCAATGGTTTGATTCAGCTAGTGAAGGTCCTGTTCAAACAAAGCATTTACACCTGTTAACCTGTTCATGCCTGGTCTCTAATATGAATAAAGATGGGGTCTATGGAGAATGCATGTTATACCAAAGTAAAATTGTCTTCAATGTGTTAAAAATAAGCTGTATTATTTGGCAGATTGTATCAGCATCTTCTCTATTACCTTCATCAGCATTGTCATCATCGTCATTATCATCACCACCATCCTTGTTGTTGTTGTCATTGTCATTACCATCATCATCGTCATCATTGTTGTCATCATCATTATCATCATCATCATCATCATCATCATCATCATTATCATCACCACCATCCTTGTTGTTGTTGTCATTGTCATTGTCATCATCTTCATCATTGCCATCATTGTCATTGTCATCGTCATTACCATCATCATCGTCATCATTGTTGTCATCATCATCATCATCATCATCATCACTTCCATCATCATCATCCCTTTCACAATTCCCACTGTCCTTAATACCATTATCATCATTGTATCCGACACTCAGGGTCAGAATATGCTGTGTGAATGCAGGCTGTTTACTGAGGCCTTCTGGCTACTAATCATCAGACCATGCACGACACAACATCATCATCATCATCATCATCATCACTACCACCACCATCATCCTCTTTACCATTACCAATGTCCTTAATACCATATTATTGTCTTCCAGACTCAGGGTCAGACTATGCTGTGTGAATGCAGGCCGTTTTCTGAGGCCTTCTGGCTGCTAATCATCAGACCATGCACGTGGCATTTCTCATTCATAGGGGTGTGATTTATTGATCAAATCACAATGACGCACCATATGTTTAGGACTTGTTTTTTAGCAACAGTGTCTGCCCTTACAAAAGGATAAAAAGGATTACGGAGACTGGTATGCCACGAACAACAACAAATATTGCAAAATAACAATAAAAAGCATACATCCCAATTCGTCAGAAGCTGTTAACTCAAGGAAATTAATACATAGTAGGAGTTTATTGATATATACATACGGACTGTATCATTTTGTTTTTTTAATTTTCTCTCCCCTCTATCACATGCAACAACTGCAATGATATCACAATTTCACTCCTTTATCACTCATGGTTTTGATTAGTAGTCGTAACATGTTCATACCATGCAGGACCATAAACAAAGCGGTATATATCAAAATTAATACAGTCTGTATTTTTTCCTCTCCTTTTATGGTTCAGTTGATGTGATGATCTCATCATAACTCAACAATGACACTCAATAATTTTACTTGGTAGTCGTAATGTTTTATGTTACATAGCACCATAGACAAAGAGGTATTAGATAGAATTTCACCTGCTTTTTCATTAATAATTATCTAGCACAATTTACAATGTTCATCCTCGCCACACTAGTCTTGCACCTGTTTTATGTTGACTTTCAAAATATGATATGCACCATTCTCTCTTTGTTCACTGGAAAAAAGTAAACATCATTTGCCTCGAAACCAACCGATACTATTATATTATCTACCTCCAACACTTAAAGTGCCATTAAGGGTTTTGCACCCTTTACTTGAAAGTTCTTGAGTAGAAACTAAGATTATCAACATTCATTAACAACTACAATAAACTACAGCATCAACAATAACAATACAACAAGTAATAATGATACTAATACTATGAGTAGTACTGCAAATGATAATAATAATACTACTAATAATAATATGTATTAAATGAAAATGAATAATAATAATAATAACAATAACAATAACAATTTTAATGATAACAAAATAATAATAATGATGATGCTAATAATTAAGCCTGTAGTGAGACCAACCGGCATCGGCAGAAACGTTTTCATTTTCACGGTTTTGGTTAACCAGAAAAGAAAAAAAGAAAAATAAAAATAAAAATATATATATATATTTTTAATTTTTTTTTATTTTTATTTTTTTGTCGGTTACCCGTTCGGTTAACCGGTTTTTGCCGTCGGTTAACCGGTTTTCCAAATAACCGACTTACTACAGTGTTACTAATAATACAAATCCTTATAATAAAAATACCTTTCCCTAGAATCTACAGTAGATGTGAACAAGGCATGGGTCTCACGCTGACATTTTATTCAAAGTTTTACTTAATTTATTTTCTAGATGTCCAAAGTGTTTTCATACAATTTACAAAGCAAATACACTAAATATTAAGGTATTGATACATACCCTTCTAGGAAAAGTTGACTGGTCTTTGATCGGTTTGAGAGGTGCCCTAGATATGTTGGTCCAATATCTGTAAAAATGAGAGTCAAATCAAATTGTTATTTATTATTAAGTATGTAAAGAGCTCTAAAAACTTCTCCTCCCATGAAAAAAAACCAACAACACTTTCAGGGCAAAAATCACCTCAAATTCAGGTTTAATCAGCACATTATCAGGTAAATACAGCTCACTTTTGTTACTGGCAGAAGGGATGTTATTTATGGCATAAAATAAATAGGTTAAAATCTGCCCACACGGATGTTTTCCTAAGACCCTGACTGATCAATACAATATGTTGTATGTAAACTGCATAACATACTGATCATGTTATGACAGAAGGCATTTTCATAAAGACTTTAATAAGAGATGGTATTTGGGCAAAAAATTAATGGGTTTACAGATGATCTCTCCAAACAGATATTTCCCTTCATATAAACTGTGTAACATACTGAGTTATGTTATGTTATGATAGAAGGCATCACCTGTCTGTCTGGGTTAAATCAACAGTTGCCATCTCCCTCAACATCTCCCTCAATCAACCATCACTCTTACTCCCATTATCCTAACCACTCTCCCGTAATAATGAGGTGGTGCGAGGAAGTTGGCAATTTGTAACAAAAACATGACGTCTTGGGATTAGTGAACAAAAGATTGGTTTCGCTAATACTCGCCGAGTACATTCTTCTTTGTCTACCTCCAGTAGCATTGGAGTTCACATGAGTGCATTTGCTACATTTTCTGTTTATACAGTATGTTCCTGCTATGGTTCTCCAAAACCCCCAAACCAAAAACACGCAAATGAAACAATAACAATGAAACTAGCTAATAATTTAAGATGCCCAACACCTTAATCAAAATAAATGAAATAATAACAATAGCATGAATTAACAATCTACAAAGCCCAAGACCTGAAACAAATAAATGAAACAACAACAGAATGCACTCATATTTTATGAAGCTCAACACCTTATCCTCAAGGTGCACACTAAAAGAAAACATCTCCCATACACCCTTCATCCACCCTCCAGTCAAACCTGCATTACCTTTGCATGAGCAAAAAGGGTTAGCAACAACTGCAACTACTATCTTACATTGCATGTTCATACCATGGTACTCCCAAACCCGAAAAACAAAAAGGAATGAATGAAAAAATAACAATGAAATGTACTAATAATTTACGAAGCCCAACACCTTAAATACTGAGGTGATCACTAAAAGAAAAACATTCCCCTACATCCTTCACACACCCTTCAGCCTTTGCACAAGCGAAAAATGTGAAGCCCCCCAAATTATTTTTGCAGTTTTCTACCTTTCGAACTTTAATGAGATTTCACACCTATACTACTAGTGCCTGCAAGGTAAAACGATCCTCCTACCTATTCGCGACACATGACCACCAAAGACAAACTTTTACCTCTTGGCAATTTATAAGGGTGGCGTAGCCAAGAGAAGGCAAAGTGGTAACATGTCCTGGCTCCCCCCTTCCAGGGTTGGGATTCATGCCCTATGTATTACATAATTACATTATCCATTTTTAATATATCCATATTTGGCCAACCAGTCCCCTCTTTAACACCCACTACAAGATTCAACAACAGCCAACATTTTATCTTCATTCCCCTTTTCATACACTTCCTAAAATTCTTCATGCTTTTCTTGTTACTACATTTTGACAGGCATTGTCTCCTAGGCTCGGGGGCTAGTGTGCTAGGGGGCTAGGGTGCTAGGGGCTAGGGGGTAAGGGACTAGGGAGCTAGAGGGCCCCCAATCCCCCTGAAAAAAGGTGTCTGTATGCCCATGATGACAGGTCATTGCAATAAATCAGGACGTGTATGATGGTCAACCATCAGGAGAGAGGTATGGATACGGTTTCAGGTCAAATTAACACAATTATACTCACTGCACTCACTTGAGAAAAAAAAAAGCGAAGTTAACCCATTCACAAATACTCAGGCTGGGGTCTATGGAGAATGAGTGTTACACCAACACCCAATCATCACCAATGGTGAAGACACACTACACTTCAAAGTTCACTTGAAAGGGTTAAGTTTAAATATTCAGGACTTGTCCTGAAAATACTATGGCTGCATGTTCTAAATGTTCTAAAGAAATGCATGTAATACCAAATCAAATATTCTTCAATGGGGTAAAATGCGAAACAAGTATAAGCATTTTGAAAGTCTGCAAAGTATCTCAGAAGAAGCAATAAACACACATTTCAATTAGTTGGTTTATCCCCAAATAGATATCTGTTCTAGACGAGTAAATGGTGTGTAAATCCCACAATGACTGTTATGGGGATCAGAAATTTGAGGAAGGCAAATGTTATGTTAGTGCAAATGGTGTGTTAGTGTAAGTTGCATAAATGGAAGAAGCGAACTAATCAATTTGTTTTCCATTCCGTTCAACCAACGGCTCAATCTAAATTTGTCCTAGCTACCTGTCCTCAATACACCCCCAAGAAACACCTTTGTGCCTAGAGTCAAAAGCTGCGGTATCGTCTGTCGATAACGCTTGCATATTCATGGCGTTACGACCGAGCAATTAAAAGTGCAAGTCGAGCCCCATGAACGTGGTGTATTTAGGAAGGAACTGGTGATATAATGTTACCTAACCGAGCCAGCTGTGATTACCGATGTTTTCACAGCTAAGTTGCACCTAGTGGACCTAGTTTAGATGAAATTGTTATTCATGGCATGAAGTTTGAATTCAAGAATAGAAGTCAAGAATTATGTTCCCAACTTCCCAATTCAAGACCCTAGTATGGGTAGTATACCAACAATCAAATTCCAGGCAAATTAAAGCTAGCAGAACTCACATACACAGTTACACATACACATTTGTTATCTAAACCCCTCAAAAAAAGTTCGGAAACTCAAGTTTCATCTATCATATCTCTCGTATTTTTTAATAAGAATACTCGAAATCGGTGTCACAATAAAGCCTCATTATATACCTTTCAAACGATGCATTATGTGTAGTGATTATGCAATTGGGGCGATTGCAGTAGCCCAGAGAATAGGGGGAGGCAGGAAGTGAAATCTCGCAAAATGGCCCCAATGCATTCAATTTACGAGTGCAAGACTGTGTTGACCAGTTTTCTAAAGGTTATCATTCTATTGAATGCTGCCACCCTTTCCATTCATCAAAATTGTTGAATTGGATACCATTTTAATGGAATTATCTCTTCCTTACGATGGCATATTAATCGTAAGGATTATGCAAATGGGGTGTGTGCAGCGAACCGGAATATGGAGATGGGTCGAGTGTGAAATCAGACAAAAAGATATGGAGTTGACAAAAAATCAGAGCGTTGCATTTTTTTCGAGCTTTTGGGAGGATTTTTTAGCATTTCAAATAAAATATTCATGATTTAAATTGATATCAACGGAAAGCCCAACAACTCTTCTGTATGAAAATGTGACATTTATAATGATTTGTGTAAAGGGCGGCTGCAGGGAGATGAATGTGGGGGAGCCTCAAAAGTGACCCATTTCAAAACGCTCTGATTTGGTATCGGTATCTGTATACCATTGTGTAGAGGATGTAATGCTACTTGAATGAGTTGGCCATGAATGAGAGGAATTCAATTGAAAACGCATGAATAGTGCCTTGAAATCAGAGCGTTTCAAAATGGGTCACTTTTGAGGCTCCCTCCCATTCATCTCCCTGCAGCCGCCCTTTACAAAATCATTATAAATTTCACATTTTCATACAGAAGAGTTCTTGGGCTTTCCGTTGATATCATATTTGATCATGAATATTTTATTTGAAATGCTAAAAAATCCTCCCAAAAGCTCGAAAAAAATGCAACGCTCTGATTTTTTGTCAACTCCATATCTTTTTGTCTGATTTCACACTCGACCCATCTCCATATTCCGGTTCGCTGCACACACCCATTTGCATAATCCTTACGATTAATATGCCATCGTAATGAAGAGATAATTTCCATTAAAATGGTATCCAATTCAACAATTTTGATGAATGGTAAGGGTGGCAGTATTCAATAGAATGTTAACCTTTAGAAAACTGATCAACACAGTCATGCACTCGTAAATTGAATGCATTGGGGCCATTTTGCGAGATTTCACTTCCTGCCTCCCCCTATTCTCTGGGCTACTGCAATCGCCCCAATTGCATAATCACTACACATAATGCACCGTTTGAAAGGTATATAATGGGGCTTTATTGTGACACCGATTTCGAGTATTCTTATTAAAAAATACGAGAGATATGATCGATCAAACTTGAGTTTCCGAACTTTTTTTGAGGGGTTTATGATGTTAAGTTAGAACTAAAGAATAATCCCCCTAACCCTAACTACTCAACTGGAGCCCTGGAGAATGGATAGCATATCATCATCTTGCGTACTATGAATTCCAAGCAAAACTAGCTGTAATTACAAACATTTACACAGCTAAACAGCACTAGTTTGCCTAGTAAGATGAATTTCTTATTCATATGGCAAAGTTGAAACTCAAGAATAATTCCTCTAACTTCTCAATTAAAGCCCCTACAGCATGTCCCAGAATTAATTACAACGGGACTTTCTGCAACGATAGTAGATCAATCAGAATGCTATTTCATGGTATTAAACTATAACTTATTACCTACATCTTGCAGAAAATCCTATTCGATTTGATTCAGTGGTCATGGAGAATGAGGATCTTTTGTCAATCATGTCAGATGTCCCTTTCCTCCAGGTTTTGTAAGGAGACGTGTTGTCCATTGACAACACAATGTTCACGCGTTATGAACGAAAATGGACACATGACATGATTGACAAAAGATCCTCATTCTCCATGACCACTGAAGCAAATCGAATAGGGTTTTTCTGCAAGATGTAGGTAATAAGTTATAGTTTTATACCCTGAAATATAATTCTGATTGATCTACTATTTTAACGTTATTGTTGCAGAAAGTCCTGTTGTAATTAATTCTGGGACATGCTGTAGTATAGAATAGTATGCCAACAATCTGGTACATATTCCATTGGCCTATGGGGACATCTTTGTCAGTGTGCCAGAGTCAGTTGGCTGAAGACTTTTGCCCAACTACCAACCTTCCTGTCTGTATGCATGGCTGTCCCGAAATACATGTACAATAATTCGACCTGAAAATGTGGTTTTACCCAAATATGAGATCCCTTTTACCCAAATATAGGTGTTTCCACAACAAAATGGGATGCTCCCCCACTCTAGCCTTCATGCCTGTACATGTGGCATTCTATGATTTCAAAGCAGAGGTAGCTATAATTACTATCACTTCTACAGCCCAAGCTGTTCACCCAGTTTTCCTTTCGTTTCCCCCAAAGAAAGGAATGGATGTCAAAGAAGGAAAGGAAACAGAAATCAAGATGATAACCCTCCTTCTCCCACAAAAGTTGAGCCGCTAGAACGGATGTCTTACCAAGGATTTAGTGTGCTAAGGTTACCAAAGGCGGGCCCCTACAATGGGGCAGTATACCAACAATCGGGCATTATAATATATATAAGTTCCTGGCAGAGTAAAGTAAGATGGTAACATTTACACAGCAAGCAGCAGTTGGCCTTTCTATTTTTTTCATGAAACACGAAATTGAAGACAACGAGAGGGTGGAAATTAAGAGGGTACCCCCCACTGCCCCCTACTAAAGTGAGCCCCAAGAATGGGGCGACTTACCAAGGATTTAGTTTTCTAAGGTTGCTAAACAGAGCAAGCTGTAATTACCAATCTTTTAGAAGGAGGCAAATGGAGTACTCTATATGCATGGTTTCCTGAATTTAACCCCTTCAGGACTGGTGCTTCATTTTGGGGCTGTAGTCTATGAACTTATAAAAAAGTGTGTGTTATACCGAAACCAAAAGTTAAATAGTTTTCAAAAGGTTAATATATTGCTTGCATGAACTAGATGAGCTAAGTAGTAGCTCTATATGAAAGTAACATTGCAAGAGAGAAGAATGATTAAACCATTCAGGACTGATCTTAAACATATTCAGGCTGGGGTCTATGCAAAATGTGTGTTATACTAGCCCTAAACCATCTTTAGTGGGTTAAATCATCAACAGCCAAGCTGGTATCAATATCAACAACTCCAAATATTCCAACAGACTCGGCATGTGGTCCATCAACCCTAATTACGGAAAGATAGCCACCAAATTAGAGCTGTAAAGCTCCCACATACAAATATGATATGAATCCAATTCACAGTACATAGTTTAGGAAGAGACAAAATCAATTTCTTTGGGACGATTGTCAGACACCCAATCATTGCAACTGTCATTTCCAATACGGGGTGACTATAGGCACGCATGCCTCCACATCAAAGGCACATAATTAGATAGTGAATCAAGTTTTCATTTTCCCTCTTCCCCCCATCGGCAGGCAGTCTCTTCAGATCACCTAAGAATGTCTTCGGGGCGAAGGGCCACTCAAGATTTGTCAGACTTCCACCAGAGAGGGAGAGAGGGGGAGATGGGAGAAGAGAAGAGATGAGAGAGAGAGGGACATATAACAAGAGAAGGGAAATGGGGTAAGAGAGGGGAAGATGGTGGAAGAAAAAGGAAGAGGGAGGGAGAAGAGGGGTTAGAGAGTAAAGAGGCAAATGAAAGAGGGGGAGGGGGAAGGGGTGAGAAATAGTGAGAGGGCAAGGGAGAAAGGAGTAGCATCTCCTTTTTCATTCTCTTCTTTTCTCCACGCAGCTCATCTTTTTTATCCCCCCCTCATAAGACAAAAAAGAAAAAGGGAGAGAATGGGAAAGGGAGAGAGTGAATGTTACAATCTCCTTCTTCATGTTCTTCTATCCTCTATTTTTTACTCTGATTCATTTCTTCCTTCATCATGAGATAAAGAGGAGAGAGCGATGAATGAAAGAGAAGGGGCCAATGCTCCCCCCCCCCCTCTTTAATCTTCCATGTAAGTTCACTCTTTTCATTATCTTTTTTCTCTTTAGTGGAAACTCCTTTTAATATTACTCTTATATTATTATCTCTCCCTTTTTTTTTCAAACAAATTTTCATATACAATTTCCACTATCAAATTTGTTCAAGTGAAAGAGTAACGTCTCCCCTTTCGTGCTCATCTTCCATCCCAGGAGCTCCTCATTTTACTACTACCAATTTGTTTCTTCGTCTTGGATGCTCCTTTTCTCTCCCTTCCTATCACAACATCATTTCCACCGACAAATTGGGTTACCATCGGTCTGCGGTGGGAATACCGGGGTCATACTTTTACACCTATGATTGTGTGATAATCCGCCCTAATGGTGAGACATTTGCCGAGGGTGGCCGCACAGCTGTACCAGCTACTGTAGCAGACATAATCTGAGGCATCCTCACTCACTCCGTCAAATAGAACAATCAATCTAGCACCATTTTTTTTCCTTCAAGTTGTGGGTGGAAAATACCCTCAAGTTGAGTCACTGTCACTTAAACACAGACACAAAAAGGAGTTATCGCAGAAGATTTTTAGATTTAACCTGGTAATATTTCAAAAGACACAGTGGCATTCTAGATGTGTCAAATAAAACACAATAATTTGTTCCCTTCCACTTTTTTTTTTAATGCTCTAAAGTTGATTCACCTCTTGCCTAACTCCAACAACTTGGCAAGATTATCAATTTACTGAGTATTTTTTACCACACCTTCTTCTATATTTAATCCATTCGACTACCAAAACCTGGTGGGCCGTGTATCAACCCTATGGGAATTGTGAAATCTAGTAGGGAATAACACATTGTCACTTGCCCCCAAACCCCCCCCCCCCCCCAAAAAAAAAAAAAAAAAAAAGGGAGGGATTACAAAATGCACACATCATTAAAAAAAATTTTAAATTGAAGCAGACTTGGCAAGGCACCCTCACTTTGTGATATATAGAACAATCGATCTACCATTTTGGTGGGAAAGTACCCTAAGGGTGAAGAATTGTCACATGCCAAAATTAGGGGATTAGCACCATATTTGAACGATTGGTGATAATTCGGCCTCCAATAACCCAAGCCCAACACAGTTTTAATGTGGTTATAAAAAATATGTATCATTTTCAAAAGTAAAACTACCACCATAATTTCTCTATCAATATTATAACACAAAATGTTTTTTTTTTTACTCATCGGAGTATTAATCACTGTTAAAACTAAAGGCTATATGAGGCATTAGCAATGACTAATTTTACTTAGTCAAATTATGATTATTAGAAATGAAATATACTCCGCAAAAAAAGAAACTGGACACTTGTATAAGTTGAAATATTTTATATTAATGTACGATAAAGTGTATATGATCATATATCAAATTAAAGGGAATTTAGTCCTCTACATGCAGGGTATAACTTAAAGGTGTAATCGTTCATGCATGAAATGCCATGGTCAATTAACACTAGCAAGGTCTGTTTTCAAAAATAGCAAAACAATGGAGGACCACACCATTCGACTGAAGTGATAGTAAGCGTTTCACTTAAAACAAGATGAGCGGGGCAAGTAAATTATGACATTATTCAACTTTATTGTTATGAACAAACTCTGTAAATACAAATTTGTCAATAAAACAGGGCCAGGTTATGAGGGCACTATCATACTGGTCTGTATTACAGGCATGAAGCTTGTCTATTTCATGTGTCCCCTGCAATTTTAACCATATTTACCTAGAGAAATGTAATGTTAAAGACTGCCCAACTGTTTGACCAAGGGTGACTTCAGCTTTTGAAGATCTTCGGACTACGGTATAATTCTTGAGAAGAATATATACCATTTTCATGCTGAAATAAGGGCACAAACTGTGATTTTGACTAATAAAGCTTTGCCATGGAATTCCCCATTTTGTTACTTTTTGATGAAAATAACACCTATAACGTTCACAATTTGTCTTCATTTATACTTTTTATTGAGATGAAGATAGAAAAGATCACATTTATAATGAAAAATTATGCCATCTCATGAATATAGCGTTTTACATTATGCTTATCAACATTTATATGGTTGAGTGGATGTTCCATTTTTGCTATTTTTAAAAACAGACATTGGTGTGGTTAATTGACCGTAACAAGTCATGCATGAATGATTTCATCTGGATTTCATGCGAATATTGAAGAGGGTAATTTTATCTTTAATTTGATATACAATATCATATATTTTATCGTTAATGAATACAAAATATTTGGTCTCATACAAGTGTCCAGTTTCTTTTTTTGCGGAGTATATATATATTTTTTTTCTCTAACCAACATAGATCGACATGTTTTCCGAACAAACAACCATGAACGAATGAATCTACAAAAATCTCCCAAACTTCTTCAATAGTTTTCCACGCTATCCCGGCCATATTTATCAAACATACATGTTTTGCCCAAATCAGTATCCAGGCAAAACGAGGTTCAATACAAAAACAAAGATATAATTTCTAAATAAAAGTCAATACCATCCCAGCGAGCCAGGAGTCGGTATCAAATTAAATATAAACCTCCAACCATGGCAGGAACGAGTTTCCAAAACATACATCTCAAATTGAGGGGGATCGGCTGATAAGCCACTAAATTGTTATCCATAGTCTAATTGAACTTTGCAATGCTAGTCTATTGTTCAGACTGTAAAGCGAATTATGTTATCACTAGCGAGCGCACCAAATCAAATCCCCCTTAATCCTCCCTAATATAATTTTCAATTTTCCTCCCGGCCGGTAAGCGGGCTAAATTCTTGGTTCTGGAGTTAGAGTAACGTAACTTAACACCTGTCATTTCTTGTCGCGTTAAGTTTGATTACAATTATGGATTTTGAAAGTCCAGTGAGTAAAGGGTAATGTAAACTTTACCAATTAAGGACTGAACCTGAAGAGACTTGGGTTGGGATAGGGTTGAAAACAGAAGGCTTTATACGGAATAAAATAGCATTAATAGACCAAAAGGCCATCTATACATCTTTATCAATTGCAAAGGAAGGGCATATTTAATACAATTGACTCAAAAGCTATGAAAATATCCTAACCTTATCAAGGCATTCCTTTCTTAGATTGGTTCTATTTATTTTTAAATGAATAGATAAACTACTTTTAAATGAAAAAGGATCTTTTATAAGATCAATAGAGGGCAGTTCATAATATATAATACAATTGTCTGTGAATATGATTATATTTCCTATTATTATTTGTGTCTTATAACAATAGAAGATTTCTGAGAATTTTATGAAAGTTGCATTTAATCCTGAAAACAAACTTATACTCCCCTACAAATTTTAACAAAGAATATTATGTCATATTCTTTCGTAGAAGAAAGTTATTCTACTTCTTTCAGCTTCAAGCTTGGCATAGAAACACTGTATTTTTACTAGCATACTAAATATAACACACAACATATATACTTCAATTGTATAGCAATACTGGGCAAGTAAACTTAAAGTAAATGCCAAGGATATAGTTCCTCATGAAATTCAAGAAGAGCCAATACCTAATATTACCTTTAAAGGGATGCAATATCTATGGTAATACATGGTAGTTGTAAACGGAGAACATAATTGTGCATGAATGGACACATACTTGGAGGGGGATTCTCAGCAATGTTTGATCATGTGTTTTGCCTGTGGCATCGTGCTTCGACTACCAGAATCAACCCTCAGAGCCTCGTACCCTATTATGTACATATGCACAATACCTATTGAGCTGTGATGTCTAGCATTATGAGAGTTAAAAACCCTGTCAAGAGGAGTTATCATTCCGAACATTCCTACAGATACAGTTTTTAATACCTCCTAGCCTTTATAGCTTCCAATTTATTTTTATTTTCCCCTTTTCAAAGAAATTCTTCTCTTGGGGCTGAAAGAAGAGGGGGCGGAAAAAAAAAAATATATATAAGGTTACAAGAAATACAGGCAAATCTAAAGTTGCCTTTTAGGCTTATAAAAGAGAGAGTGTATGTGATAGAGTTAGAGACATAGTAAAAGTATCAATTTCCGGTATCTTTTTCAAGGCACTACTGTTCTTGGGCTTATAAAATACAGAGAGGTAGAGAGTAGTGGTAGAAAATATACAATAAATATATAAGTCCCTGATATCTTTGTGAAGGAACAACTTTTTGAAGTTGATGAAAAAGAGAGATGCTAGTATAAAATGTTAAAAATAAATGTAAGTCTCCAATATCTTTTTTCAAGGAAAGAAATGTTAGGATGAAAAAAGAGATAGGTAGGGGTGGAAAAACAACCCCAGGGGTGTGTGAATCATTAGAATTCCAGGACACTGGTCTATGGTGTGAGAGAACATTTCAATGGGAAAAATAAAACAAAACCGTTTACACTAATAGCAAACACATTCGTTCCTACAAAATGTAATTCCCATAGAGGTAATACAAAGTCATCCAGGTTCCTGTAGGTAATGTGTTAATCGTAAAATGTACATGTATGCAGTGAGGTTTTTTCATGAATGATGTTCTCTCTTTACCACTCTATACTCCTTCGGCCTCCTTCCATCTTTCATACAATCTCAACTTTCAGTTTTTACAGCCGACTTTCATCACATTATATAGTTCAAATCTATCCTAGGGCTTTCACGTAAATCAATTACATACATTAAAGGGTACCACCACCCAAAAATAATATTCTTATTAAAGAAAGGTACCATCTTTAGTATTCCATTCCATCAACAAGTTCACAAAAATATGTTTCCAGAAAGAAAAAAAAAAGCATGCGTTCATGCGGTCTGAATTGCGAAGACTGTGATGTGTGCGGTGAATTGCAATGTGTGCAGAGCGAACGAATCGCCCGGGAATCTATTGTCTACAAACGTACGCGTGAATAGCATTGGCGCACTCGCAAATGGTTGGCCCGTATGGAACCAGGAAATAGCAGTGGTTCCGTAAGTGGTGGAAATTAATTGCTTTGTTTATGAATTACACAACCCTTTGCAAAATGTTGGGTATCTATTTGATATCCCAAAATGGTACCAAAACATATAATAATGTGTTGTTCTTTGCCTGGTGGTCCCCTTTAAAGCATGCAACAGGTTAAGACCTATATTGAACTTGCCATTTCATATTTCATCTGTATCTTCTCCCTCTCTCTATCTCTGCATTAAAAATCTGCTTGTGGCAAAATAATTATTAACTGGGCTCTGATTTATTCAGGTAGATATTGATTAGCTGAGATTCCAATATAATTTCCCACTGAAAATGTATGAAATCACTCTTTATTAGTCAGAGAAGAGTGTTCAGTCTAAAGATATTAGCCCCTGGACTTCCCTTACAGATGAATCATTCTGAGGAAGTTAGGAACGTTCAACCCAGACTGAGAGAAAAATATATGTATTTATTGTTTAATACTGATTTGATTAATTGTTAAATTTATTTCCAACACAATCTCGAAATACACATGAATATTAATATACAGATGAAAAAGAAATGCATTCATAAAACATGAATAGCTAATGACTAGGGAACATAATTGTAGACTATGCATGGTATAGCACCATGACTTGACCATGACCATGGCTTTTTTATAATCAAACATTTTGTATCTTGTAATTTTCTTGATCAAGTAATATGATTTAAAATCCCATCAGCTGACCATAATTATTTTTGTATTCAATGCACAAGACTTCAAAGCATGTACAAAATACTTTGAGTGCAGATGACACTTGATATAAATTACTGTTTATCTGAAAGAGATTATCTTCCTTCCAAAAAGTAATAAACTTTACGATGCCCCGCACAAAAATCAAGCGTTGATTTGTGGCTTAATGCCTTCATGACTATTGATGAGTCTTTGGAAATTATTTGGGGACTCCACAAGGCCGATTGACAAAGGAGACTCGCTATAAATCAAAGACGGCAAAGACAGGGGCCGCCGTTAACGAGCCCCGATACGCAATAAATATTCATCCCAGTTGCTGACCGGTAATTTTGTTACCAGGAATTTTTAATCACGCAGCAAATGAAAACAAAATTATAGTCTCAGACTATAGGCCTTACCTTTGGAGGTAGAAGGGTCGTGAACTAGAATTGTATCAAATAATTTTTATCAATTTCTCCTTTTTAAAATTCAAACAGAAAGGAAACTGATTCGGAAAGAAAAGAAAAGAAATGACAGAAAATGAGCAAAGAAAATTGGGCTTTGCCTGAAGTTGAAGTGATCCAGAGATCTCTGGTTGGACTCCTTATGAAGCCCAAATGTCTTTCCTCCTTTCATGTATTTAATATCTTTTAAATTAATAAATCTAGATTTTAAAGCACTGGATCTCTAAACTTATCGTTCAATTGTTAACTGCATCGAGGTATCTTTTTAATAGTAGAGTGAGAGTGAGATTTTACCATGAACACTACAAATAACATAACTCTCCCTGTAGTTAAAGTTCAAAGCAGATTCCTAGATATAAATTACAGTGGCAATCAACCCATAAACCATAAGGCTCAATACTGAAGTTTAACCACAAGGGAAAGTACCTACAGTATATCTTGGATTAGGGTTGATGGAGAATTTCTGTTAGATTTTTTTGTCACAACCCAAATTTATCTTCCATTGCATGGTTCAACCCATTTACCCATTTACTGTAATTGGTAAAGAATGCACATTGTAGCAGAATCACATAGCCTTGAGTGGGTTAAACAGCACGCAACTCCAAATAGCTATTTGACACCTCTGAGCCCATTACATCCCATTAGAGACAGTGTGATTTACTTGTTACCCACCAAACCCTGACACCTTCTAAATAAATAACAAACACGTACATATTTAGCCCATAAATGAAAAGTAATAAAACCAGCAAACAAAGTCTTGGTAAATAGTTATGATTCAAACTAGCTGGGGATGATTTCCATTGTACTCAAATTATATTGGCATTTTCCCCCCAGATTTTTCAATTTTCCAAAAAAGAATCAATGTGCACAAGAAATGTCAGTATCATGCCATTAATCTAAAAGTTTTGCTCACCACAAAATACTCTGCTGTGTCATACAATATTTATAATTCAGTGCACTGTACAATTGTCACACAAGAGTTTTATTTAATATTACTGGGTATAGTATAATAAAAAGTATTCAAAATACAAATCAAAGAAACTTTTAGTCAAGTCTTTCCTTTTCTACCACTGAAAAGAAAGTGTGATTGATCTGTCCTTTTCATTAGTATTATCAATTAAACACTGGCTGAATAACACGCCTTGACTCCTATATCCCACCGCACTGGCGGCGCTAAGAAGAGAATTCCCAAAAGAAATTGTGGTTATGACTCAACTTTCTGGTTTGAAGATGAAAAATTGTTTGTGGTCTTCAAATTCTATATGATATCATATTCTTGTGCCTGTTCCTCCACCAGTAATAAGAGTAGAAATCCATTACAAAGTTATACAATGTAAATAAACAACACTATCTGGTTAGATTGATGAACAAAGTAATGAGGTCTTAAAATTATATCAATTCTTTATCACGTCTGCCACCAGAAATATAACCAGCCATCAATTATGTTTATAATGCAAGAAGTAGTCATTTAATTATTTAGGGCTTTAATTTATATATTCTGTTGCATATTTGCCATTAGCAATATAACCAGACATCAATGATAAAGTTCATCATAGGAGAAGTCATTTAATTATGACGACTCAAATGTGATCATGAGTTGGATACATTTGCCGCCATTATGTCTCATGTTGTAGTATCCGCAATTACTCATGGATTCGTCTAATGACACATGAGCAATGCCCTAGGGTATTTCCTGTCTCAATTTTCACTGTAAATCTGTGATAAAAAACAATGTTTATATTAAAACAAGTATTGATTTCAATTCTGAAATTTGATGAATTAATGTTAACTCAATTTGTTATCCAGCTGATATTTATATGTGTAAAGTTACAGTGAATAACTCTGGTTAACGTGTTTATGCCTTCAATACTGCATGTTGCTAAAACACGCTCGTTAAAAGTTTAACAAGATAAAATATGCTTGTGAAAACAGCCCACTTTTTTATGAAATTAACTACTATTTTGCTAATCTTAATCTACATTTATTTTACTGTAAAAAAAAAAAAGATTAATATGAAATGTCTTTTTTCAAAAAATAGTCCCATTAAAGGGAAACAAAATGCTGGAATTTTCTCTTGCTTTCCTCTATTGTATCTCTAATAATGGAAATAATCAATGTTTTTAAAACCACTATCAACTGTTTTGACTGACCACTGGAGGCTGCCATGTTTTCCAACCCTACCACATGATACATCATCTGAGCACATCTGAGCATGCACTAACAAAAGCGGGTTACGTAACCGCTGTTGTTAAATCTGCTGCTATGTCAGTGGTTACGTACCCCTCTTTTGATAGTGCAAGGTCCTTAAAAAGCAAATTGTCAATACCATGCAGGTCAATGCTAAAAGTACACTATACCATTAAGTGAAAGTCCTCAAAAACATATTCTCACAAACAGGGTAATGCTAAAAGTACATCATTCAAGTATTTTAAATATTCTGAACAAAAGTACAGACAGACAGTGGCAACATAAAATAGTCCAAACTTGCAATGTTGCACTATGCCCCACTCCTCCAAACAAACCACTCCAATACTCCACCTCAAGTACCTTATCCCACTTGTTCGATTGATGCGCCAGTTTGCACAGACGCATGGGCGACAAATATGAATGGACAAAATATGGATCGGGGCAAATAAAGACTTTCCAGAAGTAGACATTTCTTTGAAAAATATGAAGAGGTTAAGAGGGGGTAGTGTCATTTTCTTATAACCCCATGAGGTGTCAAATAATATACAGTTCACAAGAGATGGTAGTATTTTAAAAAGGGCTTGGAACTAGCACTGGGCCACTGGCAAGGGGCCTCAAAAATGAGCTTGTCTGGCCTGGAAGATAAACTGTCTGTTTTGGGCCAACTAATTCTGATATAGGGCCAGCATACTTTTAAGTGTTTTGAATTTGCTTGCCCAATCATTGCTTTACAGGACTATTAGAGATAAATATTTTTAAAAATTAAAAAACATTATATACTCCATTTTAATGAAAGGTTTGGTAAGACTGGTAGAAATAGATGTAGGTTAAATGGCATGTTTGATTCCATTTTTTGTAGAATGACTTCAGAAAAATAGAGAGGAGAAAAGGGTCATATCATAGTGGGAGCCAGGGGGGGGGGGGGGGGGGGGAGTCTTAAAGTGAAGAGGTGCATAAATGGTTCTCCATTTTGGATGTCTGGCCCCAGGGCCACCATACATGTATTTTACATCTAAATTCATGCAGAGTTAATGGTTTACTAATGGAGTCCAGTACACACTAAATGCGGTCAGGAATCATCATTATTCATGTTGAGTTTTATACTCATATACTGTATGTTTTTCCGCAGCATTTTTCTTCTTCTTCAAATTAAGGGGTTTGGAAGAAGTGGGGCGTGTTGGAAAACGCGTTTGATGTGGTGAACCAATGTAGTGCTCCGTAATGGAGTTATGGTGATGGAATTACATGTGCTTGAAATGCGGTTAACAGAACATGAAGCTAATGTGGCGTGTTGGAATTAGAACTTCTTGGAGACAAGAGAGAACAACCTAAAAACCTGTCCTATTTACACCAAGTGAATTGTATTGATCAGAAATAAAGTCCTGGGAACATATTCACAAAAAAGCACTAGCTAATAAAGTTCTATTCAAAAGTATGCATTAAATGACAGGGTTATTTAACCTGTTCCCTACTAGTTTCTGAAATCCCTATATAATTTGTACACAACCCACCTGGTTCCCGTAGTCACGGGGTTAAGCAGTATCAAGTTTTCTTAGTCACTAACTATGATTTGGGTTAGCATTTACTTCCTTTTTTGTTAATCCTGGTTGGCAATGTAAAATAATCTTGAGTTGCATACTTAACCCTTTCAACTCAAATAGACTAAGAATGGAACTAAGCAAGATCTTTTCAAATGTGCCCAGATGCACAACAAATTTGTTGCACATCATTGCAGTTTTATCGCAAGATATTGTGACTTTTATCTGGAAAGCATCTATCAGATTTTACTTGATGTGAGACTGAAATTTCTTGGAAAACTTTTATATCACATTGTCTCTTTGTAGACTTATTGATTAGCTTATGGCTTCTATGACATTTTAACAGTCTGCCACGAAAGGAAAAAAAGAATGCTGGATGATGAAACATTTTCGAGTTCTTATAATCTCCCCGCCTCCTAAATATGATAGTGAGCGGCTCCAAAAACTACCACCATAACGCTTGAAACAAGTTCAGCTTAGTGTGGAAAGACATGAATCATCTAAGAAATTATGTTCGAGCATGGTTGGAAGAGAAAATAAGTAATCTCATCAGCCCATCCATTACGTCTCCGTGCAAGAAAGCGCAAGCAAACAACTATTACCATTAACCCATCAGTCCTAGCATTAGACAAACCCAATAAGTCATAATGCACAAATGGACACATGGGACTGAGTGGGGTAACCGCGAATTAACCATGCAGGGCATGCCATACTAAAAGGAAACTTGACACGCGTGATCGTTAACCAGTCGAGAGGGAAGATGAGAAATTATTAATATTTGAGAGACTGTTAGTCTATCCAGTTCCTCGCAAGGGCCTCACTTAATGACTCCATCTTGCTCCGAGCGCAAAGACGCACGGAGTCGATCGCCCAATTGCCAAAGAGGCATGGAAGATACAAGACAGCATAAGGCCATGAATAAATATGATAATTGCAAAAAGAGGCATCATAACTAAAAGTAAAATAAGCTATGAATAAATATGATAATTGCAAAAAGAGGCATATTACTTAAAAGGCGAATATAGCCATGAATAAATATGATAATCATATAAAGAGGCATGTATACAACAAACTATAAACAAAATGAGGAATAAATATGATAATTGCAACAAGCATGAACATTGCAACAAGTGCGGTGCCTCTCAATCCCAAACAGGGAATCTTAAATACAAGTAAAATAAAACATACAAAGTCAATAAATATAAATGGAGGCACATAATGTATACATACAACCCGAATAATGAAAAAGAAAAGGAAATATGATAATTATGATGTCCCTTAAATTTCAACACTTGATTTCACAGACTGAGAGCTCCCACTGATGGAGCCTCATGAAGTAAATGTGGATGATACTTGAAGACATAAAGCCCCTTCTACGGTTATGGTTTAGGAGACATGTAGTCAAAAGGGCGTGCAGGGCTTCAAAACTAAGTACCATATCACGCAAAATTGCAACCCTCTATGATTTCTAGCCGTCCCATATGTAATTTAAACAACTTTCCAGACACATTATTACAAATGCGTTCTTATTAAAGCTTTTGAACTAAATACCAGACTCTCATGACTTCAGAAGAGTTTCATTGACTCATCATTTTATGTAAATAAATGACAATAATAACATGTAGACTATGGAATGTAAAGACCAATAGTTTACATGTCATTTGAGTGATTTTTGTCTAGATTCTGCTAAGATCAAAAGCTACATGTAGGCTCCTTAATCACTCGTGTGTTATTTCACTGGCAGTTTTAAGTAGATAAGCAGTTTTTCGTAATTCTTTATTAATATTCATATTTTTGATAGAAAAAGATAACTCTAATACGAGGTTGTAAATGTGTATGGTACTCGCATCACTATCATAAAAAGTAAACTACCTTAACCGGGACACATGTAAACAGGCATTATAAGAGGTGCCGGTTGAGTTAAGACCCAGGTGGTATTACAACGACAATTTGCCTCCCTTCTCAATCGAGCGTAGCATGGACGTCTTTATCAAATTTTGGGGTTGACGTACTCTGGGATCGCAAGGTGTGCGTGTGAGGAACACCCATAAAAAATTGGTTGGTATAAAATAGTGATGAAGAAAGATGATGAGGGGAGCCTAAGAGATACATGTAGGTCTAGGGGAGAGAAAGACAGAGGGTGAGAAGTAACAGATATAAGCTCATCGTGCATCAGTCAAAAGGTTTAATAGTATAAAAAACATAGATGAGGAGAGAAAGTGGGATGGATGAAAATGATGATGATGATGTTGGTGGTGGTGGTGGTGGTGGTGGTGGTGAAATTGGTGGTGGTGGTGGTGGTGGTGGTGGTGATGGTGATGGTGATGGTGATGGTGATGGTGATGGTGATGGTGATGGTGATGGTGATGGTGATGGTGATGGTGATGGTGATGGTGATGGTGATGGTGATGGTGATGGTGATGATGATGATGATGATGATGATGATGATGATGATGATGATGATGATGAAGATAATGATGATGATGATGATGATGACGATGACGATGACGATGACGATGACGATGACGATGACGATGATGATGATAATAATTATGGTGATGATGATGATTATGGTGAAGAAGATATATGAAGAAGATGAAGATGGTAGTGATTATGATGCTACTGCTGACAATGATGATGAAGATGAAGATGCAAGATGCAAGATGACAAGAGAAACATCAAAAGGTACATTATATAGAGTAAATAGTAAATGGAGAAATAGAGTAAACGATAGGACAATGAGACGTGACCATATCAGAATGTTGCCCAAAATACTAAACACAAAATATTAATGAAGGAGAAGAGAGAAATCCAAGGTGTGAGTTGCACACGCTGGACAGATCATCGGTCAACCAAATTATCTGACACAATCAAATATTTACAAATAAGAAAAACGGGTTATAGGTGGGAATGTGGAATGACTAATAGTAGGAATGGCTTAGTGACAGTTACAGCATAGAGTTGTTTAAATCCACACTCCGTCAATGGGGGGGGGGGGGGGGGGATAGTATTTAAATTGCAATTTGATATCAAGTTTACCATAATACACAATCATTTGTATGATTTAACCGAGGTGGTGTAACCCAGATGGTGGGCTAAGATAGGGCTGCTTGTTTCAAATACAACAATGGTGGTACTTATTTTTGAACTTATTGTTTAACAGTGACAGGGGGCAGTGAGGGAGCAAGAATGCCCTCCATGTGGGCACTTTTACACCCCTTTCCCTCACATTCCTACTACTCCTACTACTGTGCAACTATCTCTTTTAATATACAGTTGATTGATAATGGGAATGCACCCTGACACCTGGTCTACTTTGGTGTCATGTGACAAGTCAAAGAAAGGTGTCACATGACTGACTCATCCCATTAATGGGGGGTGGGAGGTGGGGGGTGGGCGGGGGGGGGGGTGGGGGACTAGTACAAGTAACACATCCACGATACAATTAGTAGATAATTCAGGACAGCGCCATTACTTTTAGTTCATTGTCTTTGCTTAGTATTAGAGGGGAGAGAGGATAGTATGTGTAACACTTCTACAATTATTAGATAATTCAGAACAACGCTGTCAATTTGTTTAATTCATCCTATTTTCTTTTTTTCTAAGTAATTTGTATGTATACATTTGTATGTGCATTACACCTACTTAATTATTGGACAATTCAGGAAAACTCTGTAAATTATTCTTTATTCATCCTCCTTTTCGTAGCTCATCGGAAATGGTGCCAGAGATATTTTGGGTCATGGGGTCTATATGGAGAATGGGTGTCATAGTAAACATCAAAATGTCTCCAAACAGTTAACCCTTTTAAGATGGTTTGATTTGGGTATAACAAGCATTCTCCATGGACCCCAGCCAAAGTCTATACAGGACCAATCCTAAACAGGTTAAAGTAAAGAAATTGCAGAATGAATGGAGCATGAAATTCATTCATAGTGGGAGAGTTTTCAATTGACCAAGGTGTTATGCTTTGGAATTCAATTTACGGGGGAGATTCAATAGACAGGGGTGTTTGGCTTGCACAATTACGGGCCTCGTCATGCGGAGGAACCCTTCCAATTTTTATTTCATTTTTCCACCTGGTCATTTAGCGAAGGGATTTCTTTGTCACGGGCGGAGACATCAATTCAAATTTTGATGGAATGACATTATTTGATTATGACTCTTGTGTATTGGTATGTGGTCCCCATCTCATGAGTCACTCAGCATGCTAACCCATAACAACCTAGATCTTGCCTTTCCTATAGAGTTAGTACATGGTGCACTGGGTTCCCATGGGCAATGGGCTTATGTATTGTGCCCTGGGCTCTCACAAAATCGATGGAGTGTGGACCAAACACAAATCCATTATTTCATTATAGCTGTGATGCGATCAATCTCTTTTATAATGAGAGACGAGAAAGGGTCTGATCGAGCATTAGATCCTAGTAGAATCTCTTCATCAGAGGCCATTCTTTTATTCATTTTTTTAATTTTTATTTATATTCATCGATGAAACATGTCTAAATACGAACAATAGAATAAAAAGAATATAATGTCAATGGTAGATGGCTTTTTCCTGCAATGTTTTGCAATATCGTTCACTCAGGAAAACACTAAAAAGAGCGGAAATGAATACATCAATAATTATATCATATCTAAAATAATTTGTGGTCACATACAAGTACTTTCATCAATAGAAGATAAATACAATGTAGCACAAAATATACAATGGTACACTTCACTGTGAAATATTTGCTAGCTAATATGCAAATATCCAAAATTTAATACAAATATGCAAATTAGCAATTAACAAAGAGAACATTCATATATATTTTCCTATGGTATGCACACATGTATGTAAGCTGTGAAAGTATGAATGATAAAGTCTAGATGTAAATACCAACTATTAATTCACAATTAATATAAATTCCTACGAAGGTCATAGCCCGAGCGCCCATCAAATAATTCAATTTTGCTGCCGTCATCCTTCTATTCACACTCAATAGGCATCTACAATAAATACACTATTATTATTCTCCCCCAAAATGTCAGTTTCAATTAGCGCCAAGTGGAAACAAATAATTGCAGAAATATTGAAAGTCAAAAAAATTACCACCAGCCGAGTGAGAGGTGGAAATGGGTATAATTCGCAATTGACAATCTAATATAGGGCAGCCATCTACCATGCTATTCAACAATACAATAAATGACTGATTTTTTTTTATTTGCTCTTGTTTTTTGTTAGGTATCATTTTCAGGAATGATTTAATTGTACAATCACCATCTGGCATTGTGCATCGTTAATGTGGAATTAATCGCTCTACGCAATTGGTATCTGTGCGTCACCTGTCCATAGTCTATTTATATGTACATACGTGTTGGATATTTGTGCGCATTCACTGAATGAATCAGAATATTAATAATAACTGTTAAAATTGATATAGTGCCTAATATGAAGCTATATCAGCTTTAATTCTGTATGCTCTGTACATAATAGTATAACCCACATGTATATTTTGTAAAAATACACATTTCAAAACAAAATATTTATATATTAACTTATACTATTACAAAATTATTAAAGTTTGAACTTTTAATTTTATCTTTGAAAGTACAATTAATAGTAAACAATCTCTTTGAGTTCAATAATGTTTTCTATAATTACAACATTATACTTTATTTAATAATTATGTAGAGAAATAGAAAAGACTGATTAGTCTACCGAGTGGCTACTTTATATAGTGGATAACTGCATGATTACTAAACATAAACATTTACATGAACATATAAATGCATATAAATATACAGATTCATTTACATGAACATAGACATACATATACAGATACAGATACAAATATATATAGAGAGAGAAAGAGGGAGAGTGACATAATAGTACAGACAACCTCTTGCTTTTATGAATCGGGATCCTTTAACCAATTTGGGTAAATTACCAATAATGCTGGAAATTGCATTCCATCATCATGTCTGCTCTATCCCCACCCCCCCCCCCCCAAGACGATGCTATCCTGTTATATCATGCATTCTTCAAAGACCCTGCCCAAGTATATTCAGGACCAATCTTATATGGGAACGTAAGACAATTCAATTTAGGTATCATGTTTTCTTCATAGGCCACAATCTGAATATTCTTTTAACCAGTCCTGAACTAGCTAGCTAACAGTATGAATGTTTTGAGGCTGTTTCAATATGAACTCAAATATATTGTCCTAACTAATGTCCTAGATGGAAAATATGGTATGTAGTTCCATCCTGTACCAAAATTAAATTGTCTTCTACATATGATGCAATTTAAACCCACAGTTAAATTCAACCTAATGCTAACATTTGATTATTATTATTTGGGTGGTCGAAAGGTTGCAGTTATGGAATGTCTACGTGTACTAAAACTTGACAGGTTTTCACAAGCACTTCTTTCCAATTGGTCATTAATTGCACATTAGGGTGAATTTTGACAATAAAATTGACTTTATGAGGACCATGCATGGGATCAAATTATAGGCAGTATGTTTGATTTGCTCAAAAGCTGTGATGAAGATAAAAAGAAAATATAATTCAGATAAGAACATTTTCTGTCTTTCCCCCAATGGAATTCACAATTTGGTTATTTTTTAAGAATCAATCAATAGTGTTTATTATATAATCTAATGTAGATAGAAGAGAAAATCAACAAAAACTGACAAATTGGTATGTTTTTCCCCTAAGGGAACACAAATACTTACGTGTAGTTTTTTTTAAGAATCCATATTTAGTGTCAAAATAATCACACACCAAAATTGCTGGCCACTGTAAATGTCAAATATACAGCAGTAACCTTTTAAACCCAATTACGACTACTTTATTTTCGGAAATGCTATTAAAAAGGTTTTAAAAACTTAATTTAATTTCATCAGAAGGGCTTCCAGATGAAATACAAATAATTTTGAATGGTGGAAATGCATTTAGGATGTAGCTAAATGTTTATCTAGAATTGGCAAAGCAGAAATAACAAAGAATAATTATTAGTAATGTTCCTTCCATACATACATTCCAAGTCCTATCTTCTCTACCTTTCTTCCATAAATCATTGGGTGAGAGTAAGAAGGGCATTACGTCAATTTTTGGCTTAATCAAGTTGGGCATTCTACATACCATCTTGCAGGTTTAGAGCCTTCTTTATGTGATGCCATAATAAATGTATAATATTTGTTTCAAATTTTGAGAATATATTAATTAAAAAAATAAGGAGAGCTATTAAAAATTGGCTCCTAAACTGTAAACATCTCTAAAATATCAAAAAATTACGTAGCGCCTTCTCTTTCTCGTCTGACAATATCCTCTTCTCTCTTCCAATTACTCTCAAGCACTCTCTCTCTTGCTCTCGCCCCCTCTATCCTTTCTGCCTCCTTTTAAAAATCCAAGGGGTGTATTCTGAAAACGATATTGAGTTAAAATTTATTTTATCGATGTCATATCTACATCACTAAAATATATTTTAGCAAATTGCTATTCCTTAAGTACAGTTGAATATTTTAGTTACATAGATATGACGTAGATAAAATAAATTTTAATTTAAAAAATCGTTTTCAGAATACACCCCCAGATTTCTTATCTTCGTGTATGATAAACATTATATATGCAAATTATATATGCAAATACACTCAAGTTACAACCAAGCAAAATCATGGCTCAATAAATTCCAATGATAAAACAAAAGTTCGTGTTGAACATTTTGGTCAGAGCCGAGTGTGATAATTGGCAAACGAGACAAATGAAAAGCTGTCAGAGGCTAAACAAATTTCCGGTGGAAAGAAATCCAAGGTTAGACGTCAGTATAGTTCATGGAAAAATTGGTTATACCCGTTGAGGACTCATTCAACAGTAACAATGGGCTTGGGTCTATGGAGAATGACCATTGCATTAATATTGAACCGTCTAAAACAGGTTTATTTAGCTGTAGGAATTTAGCACATGGGAGGCAAAGTATCATTTTATACTATGTATCTATCATATCTGGATACTGTCATTTTGGTAGTATAGTGTGAATGGCACTTGAGTCTGCGTAGAATCATTATTAGCTATAGCCACTATTTTTGGGGGGTGGCCCATTGCAGAGCGATGTGACATACATGTATGTTCCTATATTTTGTCAAAATTTTGACTTAAAAATGAGTTATAATTGGCATAATTTGATAATAATGAATAAGTCAAACATGACTATGTTAATCTTTTTTTTAACCCATTAAAGACGATTTTATTTTGGTATTACATGTATTCTTAATAGATGCCAGTTCGAGTATTTTTGGGACTAATCATGAATGGTTTAAACTTTTAAAAATATACATAAAACTTGAAGAAGTGGCATTGAATATTTCAACTTGTTCTTATTGATCATGTTAATATCAAAGGTCACATATATGTACCCAATGAAAACCAAATGACTAACCTGCCGTGATAGAGTTTTATGTTAACCATTTTAAGACCGGTCCCAAAGATACTCTTGCTGGTATGAGGTTTATGGAGAATGCACGTTATACCAAATCATATCATTATCAAAAGGTTAATGTAACTCATTAAGACATGTCCGCAGGCTAATTATATAAAGGGTTCTCAACAGAATTGCAAAGTAGTTCAAAATAAAAGATGATGGTACTAAGGATCAAATCATATTTCAGTCCCTCTGGCCTCCACGGGCTCATCGTGTTGTATTTTCAGTCGACTCTCCACCCCATCCCCCCACAACCATGCATTCAAGACACGTACAGCTAATTTAGTTGGGCTGAGAGAATTAAGATGCCCGAACCCATTGCCGCTAATATATTTCACTACTGTATCCCCCTCCTCTTCCTCTTCTACTCAAAGTCTGATTAAGAGCCCTCCAAAAGAAAATATGATTGAAAGTATATGTATGGAAAGATATTCCTTAATTTATCTTTCCTATTTTTCTTTATTTCCTTCTCACTGAGCCTTTGAAAACAAAATATTTGAGTATTTAAAATACCCAATCTCTCCTAATCTATCCCTCTTCCTCTCCCTTATCACCCCCTTTGCACATAGACTCCTCTCTTTTCTCCTGTCTCTTCGTTTAAAATTAATATTTTATGGAATATCAACAGAGTTATAAAATATTTTTAATTATACCATTCTAAAAAGTACATCCAAGTTAAATTAACTTCTCTTACTACTTTCCCACTTTCATTCTCTCTCACTGTCTTCTCCTTTAAATTATTTCAGTCCTCTTTTCTCTTTCTCTATCACTCTCTCCATTCTCTGCATGGCTCCATTTCTTTATCCCTAACCCTTTGACCAACCATATCTCTCTACTTGTCACCCTTGTCATATCTCCCTATCACTTCCTCTGCCATTTTCTTCACTCTGTTTCTTTTCCATCTCCTTCTTCACCCCACCCCTTCTCTGTATAACCCCCTGTCCCTATCTTTCCCCCTCTCTCCCCCTCTCTCCTAACCTCTCATACACTTCCTATACCCTCCAGTGCTCTGCATTTATCACCCCAGCTCCTGCCAATTCTATCCTTTGCCCCCCAACCCAACCTCATATTTTGATATCCTTTTTTTTCCCCTCCATCTTCATATGTGAGTCCTTTGGAATTGCGCCTCTTGGATGGGCCCCTAATACCCTGGGGTACCATAGATATTGTAGCTAGACATCGGATAGAATGAGAAGCTTGAGTGATTTCATATTTCGTCCTCCAGTTTTCTCTGGTAAAGATGTGTAGCTAAGATCTTGATGACTTTGTTGACTTAATTGAGCGGGGAAAAACAAGAGTGGAGTGCTTATTCGCACACTTAAGTAATTAGAGGATGGATTTTGCTTTTCTTGTTCATTTGTTTTGAGGGGAAAATTATGCTAATAATCTAGGAAATTGAATAATTCTTTTCAATTCATTTGGTAAAAACCCTTTGCTAAATCAATTTAACTTTGGGGTTAAACTGAAAAAGAAACATACAAAAAAATGCAATCTTTTTAAAGCAGTGAAAATAATGGAAATCGAGTTATCAATCTACCAAAAATAAATCATATTTCCCTTTCTTTATTTGTTTGAATAAAACCGTTTGATCAGTGAAAACAACCTTTTCTGAAAGAAAAAAGGTCAAAAGAACAAACATAAAAATAACTGTGGTTCAGGAAAAGATTTTATTTTAATATACAGTCCAACCTGTCTTAGCGACCACCTGTATACAACAGCCAACCTGCCTACAGCAGCCAAACTGCCTGTAGTGGCCACTAAAAGTGATCCTCTGGACAGAAAAAACACACAATTTTATTCAATCTGTCTATAGAGGTCATCCATCTAAAGTGGCCACTATTCTCATTTGCCTTAGGCAGTGACTCTACACAGGTTTGATTGTACAATGTTAAGACACATGCCTAGAGAAGTCACCTGCCTACAGTGGCCATTTGTCTTGTTTCGCATAGACAATCACTAAACACAGGTTAATTGTACTGTGTTATGAAACCTTTCTATAGAGGTCACCTGGATACAGTGGCCATTATTCTTGTCCCTTCGGCAATCACTATACACAGGATAGACTTTGTGGAACCTTACTTTTCATAGAGGTTACATGTCTACAGTAATCATTTTTCTTTTACCCATAGGTAGGTAGTCTCTATAATATGGGTTTGACTGTAATATGTTATTGAACCTGCCTACATAGGTCAGCCATCCACAATGGCCATTTTTCTTGTTTGTAACATGTTAAGGAACCTGCCTATAGAGGTCACCTGTGTTTATTGGCCACTATTCTTGTATATTGGGTAGTCACTATACACATGTTTGACTGTTCATATATCTTTTATTATGCATGCAGTATATTCACATCTTATGCTGATGAGTCTGCACTATATACTGTACATCAGTAGTGTGTGTGGGTGGGAGTGATACAAGCAGAGCTACATGTAACTATGATACTGGTTATTTCAAGAGGTTTTCTCTTTCTAAATAATTAACCTTTTTTTTAACCATTTAGATCACAACTTTTCATGACTTTTCACTCTCTTCATCAAAATTTACACCCTAGGCCGATGAGTATGATATGACATCATAAGTAAGTGTGTGTGGGTGGGAGTAGTGCAAATAGACAGTTAAACACGTCTTAGTGGCCCCCTCTCTTTAGCCGCAAACCTGCCTTTAGTGGCCACAAAAAAGTGATCCCCTGCAGAAAAAAAAACAGTGTTCTAGAACCTGTGAATAAAGGTCACCTTTCTATAATGGCCACAGTTCTTATTTCCCATGGGTGGTTACTATATGCAGGTTTGACTATACTATATGCACTAGGTATTCCTTGATTTCTAGATAATTATAACCATTTTCACCATATAGACCACAACTTTTCATCCCGTTTACTACACAATTTCAATTTGTTCAACTGGTACTAGGGATATTTGAACAAGGATGGGATGGTTTTAAAAAGCACACAGAAGATATGTGATGAACATATTTGGTTCAACAAAATTGTAAACTCTTATACAATTGCATAATCTACAACTTCATTTTTGTTAATACATATTTTATGCACATTAAACAGGCAGACTGCATGAGGCAGTTGTATGCACTCACATTTTTCTAAACAAAAAGTGGAATATTTTTAGTACTTACCGATAACTTGAATCCAAATGAGTGTCAGTTTATATCCCTTTTATTTCACCAAAAGAGTCGAGAAAGACCAGAAAAGTGAAGCTTCCAATTTACAGTCCATATATAGCTTCCACCAGTTGGGCACAGGTTAAAAAATCCAACATACGCCGGATAGCTCGCAGTGAGTAAGAGTACGTATTTTGCGCCCAGTCTCCAAAATCACACATATGGAGTTAACTGAGTAAACGCAACACAGCACCGCTTCAATGGTATAGCTGTAAATCCATGCCCCACTATATTACACAGCGCTGCATGATAGGTGGTGACAAGAGAGAGAGAGAGTGCGAGAGAATGGAGGAAAACAATAGAAAACATAAGCAAATTGGGGTGAGGGGAAAAGCGGTCGTCTGATTGGCTGTACCAACTGGGCTGGGGGGAATGAGCTCTTGGTCTGATTGGTTGCTTGTGCTCTTGATAGTGGAATGCTACATTGTACAAAGAGGGTGCAAAGCATAATGGGATAGGAGGGAGTCATGAGAGGGTATATTTGTGGTTTCAATACATTATTTGCACTGAATACTGAGCTGTATATTGATTATGGATGGCAAGGGGGGGGGGGGTTATTATACCATTGCCACTGGAGTTAGAACTAATAGTTGAATCAAGTCATGTATGGGGTGATTTATTGCACTATGTGCAGCGATAGAAATGGAATATAAAGCATCAAATTGATAATGTGCAAATTATATGTCACAGGGAGTTATTATTTTGGAATGGAACTCAATTCAGAATAATTCAACCGCAAATTTATGTATTTCCTGCTCATAGTTGATTTATAGAGTCGAGGTCCTTTCCCTTTCTCCTTTTGGGCTTCTCAATACAGAATTGCAGATTCGTACAATTTTGCAATGTACAATGTCATAACACAAATAGCTATTATAGGGACAATCATCACAGAAATTATAATTATTTAAATGACACTATGTACATTATATTGTAAATGCTACTATTTCCATCACATTGCAGAAAAATATAAGTTACTTTATCAAACACTAATAATACTATTCATTCAAAAATTAATAATAATAAATAAATCTACTTGAATGTAGGGTGATTTATTGCTGGAAGGGAAGGGAAATTGGATTTAATTGAAGCATCAATGAAAATGTGCACATTATATGTCACTGGGGATATTTGAGCATAATTGAGAATTAATAAAGCACAGATTTATACGTTTTGGGGCGAGTTCATTTCACTTTTCCTAACCTTATTTTGAACTTTTGTTTTGATATGTTTTTATAATGATTGTGGCATAGAAGAAGATGGCAATGATGATGAAGTTGAAGATGAAGATGAAGATGAAGATGAAGATGAAGATGAAGATGTATATGACTATGAAGATGAAGATGAAGATGATGATATTGATGTTGATGATGATGGTGACAACGTTGATGATGACGACAGTAGCGATGACATACTGCTTGTCATAATAATATTAATGGAAATAATACAACACCAGTATAGTTGCTAGTAGTAGTAGTAGTAGAATTATGACTATTTCAACTCCTAGTACTTATCTATTGAATGGAATATTATTTCCACTCCAAATAATATTTCTTACATTATATATTACAGAGTAGTCAATTTGCGTCATCTTGCAAGAATTTTCTACTTGCAAAATTTTGAAAATTAGCCTCTGTAAAAATAGAGCAAATACAATAAGCCATTTCTTCTGTGCTGTCACCAGTCTCTTGTATACATGCGACTGACTTTACATCATACTGTTGACTCAGTTTTGCACTGCTATATCACCAGCCCCCATCTGTAATGCAATCGGTATTGATCGCTCCATCCAAACTAATTAACAGAATGGATTATAATGACAATGACTCCTCAAAGAGCAATAAACCCTCTAAGAGAGATATAACCCGGCCCTAATGCATGTTTGAACACCAGTGTACCACTGCCATTAACGGAACATTAAGGATTACCAAACCAGGGACGGTATTGACTTTACTAATTAATTCATGATCAATTAGCATTTAGTGGATGATATGGAAAATAATCCCCCTCCAATGAGTATTTGTATAATGATACGGAAAGTAATTAGCTTTCTGCTTTTGTATAATGATGTGATCATTAAAAAAAAAAAATTCATTTCAAATTTGTCTCCACAATACTGCTCTAGCAGATAACATTTTGGAGATCACAAGCTGTTATTATCATGACAAATAATAGTTTTTATTAAATTCTCTTTTATATTTTGTTAAATACAGCAATAACAAGTACAGTCAAACCTGCCTTTAGTGGCCACCACAATGGATCCCCTGCAGAGGAAAACAATGTCAGCAAACCTGTCTATAGAGGTCATGAGTTTATAGTTAGCCACGTTTTACTACAAACAGGTGTGACTGTGTTATTTCATCAATCTTATGCTACCATCTTAAAGGGACAATCCCTCTTTTACAAAACGTCTGAACAGTTTCCAGTTGACGGATGGGGATGAATGAAACACACACAAAAAAAATCAGATCTAACAGCCCTATAATTTGGATTTTACGAATGAAAAACGAATGTGTCCCTCCATCAGACTATATATCGGTCAATAAAAGAGTTTAACTGATTTTATACAACTAACGAATGGGCTTCTTGTGATAGTCAAATCTATTACCGAGGTGGGCTCAAAATGATTATTACCCGAAGCGTAGCTGAGGGTAATAGTCATTTTGAGCCCACCGAGGTAATAGATTGCTTATCACAATCAAGCACATTCGTTAGTTGTTTTATATCACTCATCAATATCAGTGATTGTGTTCAGCTTATAGCAAAATAAGTGAAAATCTCTTGAATATTTCATTAAATCGCTTGTAAATTTTGATATAAAAATCAATCGACATTAATGAAGCCAGTATGAGCCTCCAGAACCACGGCGCATCTAATACGCTTAAAGTCATTGTTATTTTGCGCATACAATCTCAAAGACGCAAAACTGAGTGCGCACCAACGCGCTGGCAGTTGCGCACATACGCGATGAATGCGTGCTAGCGCTCCCACGGATGTGCTTATTGGCTGTCTTGGCGTTCTTCTTCATAGGTGAATAGTTTTTACCAACAAGGGCAATCCCGTGACTAGAACGTGTGCGCCATAGAGTACTGCACAAATTTGATCGCGTGTGCATTTTGCTTAAACACATGATCTATGGAACGAGCGCGTAACAAACTTTTAGAGTTAATTTTTTTACTAACGCCCCGGTCACGTTATTTTGCGAGTTGTCCAAAACTATCGTTTGTCAAATTCAATGGTAAAACGATCTCATGAGGGATATAAAGCATAATATTACAATCATATTGTACTTATTCTTGTAAAGGTAATGTGAAGATGACATTTTGTAAAGGTATGTCAGGGAAAAAAATCTCAAAAATGATACTTACATGTAGTCAGTTTAAGCGAGGTTTGGTTATTTTGCCTAGTATGCGGTCATGCTATTCTTATTTGTGTGCGGGTCACGTAGCTAGCACGGGTCATATAGGGGTCACGCATAGCGTTGTGGTACTTCGTGGAATCCATGCACGAACTTCCTCACTGGGTGAATATACGTATAATGCACAATTAAATGTTGGACGACGGTTTATTAGTTTTAGGTCTATAACTCCACGAAAAAGAGATTTCAAGCCCTAATTTTTTTCAGGCATGCTATTAAATGACATTTTCTTTCATATAAGACAATAACCTCGCAACATTTGAAATTTGGCTTGCAAAAGAGGGAATGTCCCTTTAATAGTGATTAACCTCTATTTCATTCAAATTTAAATATTTCTGATTATCCAGAATCCCATCTCCATAAAATATATCCCTTCACAATGCAACAGCATTATTTGGCACTTAAGTACAGTAATGAAAATTCACAGGTCTTGAATTAGTTCATGCAATGGCAGAATTGGGTTAACATGAATTTCACAGAATTAAAGACAAAAGCAAACCTACAACAAAACTATATTTCTTGTTCGGTCAAACTCATTCCATTGCATACCAAAACATGATTCAGTATGTATTTTGTGTGAAAAACAACATCCTGGCAGACTTGTGTTAACATGAATTCAAAAGAATAGATGGTGAACATACAACAAACTTTCTATTTTTTTTATTCGCTCATGAGACAGAACCTAACCCTGTGAATATGAAAACTTAACATGAGGCACATTCAGTCTATATGTGCAATACAAGATCTTGGCGGAATCAGGTTAAAACATAATTCTACAATATAAAATGAGAATAGAATGAGAGAATGAGAACTACAAACTTTATACTTCTCATTCACTCATGAGACAGAACTTAACCCTGTTGATATGAAAAACTATTGTAAGGTACATTTAGTCTACGTGAGATTTAACATCCTGACGGAATGGGGTTAGCATGAATATAACTAAATAGATGGGGAACATGCGACAAACTTTCTATTTCTGGTTGGCTCATGTGTGTGTGGCGGAAGTGAAGCCCATGTCACATTCCACATTTGGGTTCATGCTGCCACCATAATAATTTGACAAATGGACAATGACACGCCATGCGAGGTCACTCAACCGAAGGTCAGCAAATCTAATATGGCATCATTGACCCTTTCACATCATGATCCCGATTGTGTATTAAATTAAGGACGATATGGTTTCAATAATATAACACTATTGTCCATAAATCATAAGCCCAAGAAGCAAATATATTCAGACACTATCTTATGATGGTTAATCCATTCAGGATTTGCCCTGAAATATGTGGGCTGTGATGTATGGAGAAACCCTATATGAAAATGTAATTGAATAAGTCTTTAATTTCAAAATTAATTATTAAAAAATGGTTGAGAAACTTTCGATGTGAAATGACATCCATGAATGCATCAACATTTAACCTGTAACAGTCTAGAGTTACACCAATCTTTGAGATACTTGCACAACAATTTAGGAACAGAATAATTATAGTTATTATTTACTGTAGTATTACAAAAATATAATGTAAAAAATACTTCTTGATATCTGTATTTGTGACCTTACACCACAAAACAACCAATAAGTCGGGAAAAATGATTTTGCTGCTTTTCATAAAACATTAAAATAGAAGTCATTACCTTTAAAATGATATATCATTCGTCATATTTGGACTAAGCAAACTCTCTCAAAATGAACACCAAAATTTGGAATATGGCTAAAGCATTTTTAAAATAAGGGAGAAATGGGCCATTTAAAAGATCAGTTTCCATTAAAGCGCTGTAATAAGATCACATTTATTGGATGAAAAAATAATATTTTAACATGATTTCCGACGCGCAAAATTGTACAGAAGCTAGATTAAGATATGCTTATTCAGGAAATACCAAAATCCTAAATCTCAAATTTTGAACAAAATTTGACTATTTTAGCTTATAAAAGAGAAACTACCACAGCGACATAACGGTCGTTTTGTGGTGTAAGGTCACATTTCATCTTTTTGTTTAGTAGACACGATCAAGAACATACAACAATGTGAAAAGGACTCGCACCAAACTACTAACAGTCTGGTAACCCTTCAAAAACATGGTAAGCGAGGAGCCTCAATGTGAAAGGGATACTAATCATGTGCCAATTACAGCGTAATTGAAATCACGAGCAATGGACAATGTGAAAAGGACTCGCACCAGATTTCCAACACCACTTCAGAAAGGGTTCAAGTACAGGGCCTTGACATGAACGGGATAGTAATTGTGAGCCAATTACACTGCAATTTCCACTCTGCAATTGCTGTAATTGAGAGCTGAACGGTGCATGTCACATCTAATAACCATATATATGGTTTGCATGTATTCTATTTCTGTTAGTCTACATTAAATTATATATATATTTCTGAGGGCTACGCACACACCACTGGTGCCCTTGACTGAGACAGGATGATGGGGATACAAAGGGAGGAATAACAATTTAATTTGAGGCAATTTAGTCTTCAAATCAAAACAATTGTTCTTTATTAATTTTTTAAAATGTATAGATTTTGACAGCCTGCCATTTTTTCAGAAAATGCAAATGACTATTCTATTATTCTATATTCTCACATAGCCAACACGTAAAAAACATAAACAAATATTTCACACTTATTATTTCTTGATTCTCAACGAGAGCAAATGCATGGAATTATTAAATAAAACGTATGTGGACCTAATATAATGTTAAAACATGTGTTAAATGGTAATTATTTGCATAAGGACTTAATGAAATATTGAAATGAATAAAATGTATATAAAAGAATAAAAATGACATTAAATTACATCTTTGTAGAGATTAAAGCAATGTGACTTCAGAAGGCGAATAAATGAAAGAAATATGAAAAGACTTTGTGAAATATTTAAATAAATTACATTTATATTTGACATGTCAATACGTAGCATTATTTTGTAGACATTAAAATGTTTCAGAGTGGTCCAGAAAAATACTCAAAGGTCAGTAGTAAATGCATGTCATACCACGATCAAAAAGTATTCTAGGAGTTAAATGTCTTGTGAATATTGTATAAAATGCATAGCATAGTTTTTGAGAGGTTATACATTTTAACTTAGGAGGCAGATACATGGCGAGAACATAGGAGGACCTTGTAAAATATTAAAATGAATGACAAGTAGCACATCGGTACATGGCATCATATGTAGAGGTTTAAATTCTCATGAACATTTGTACCATTATGTAACATAGTAATACATGGCATCATTTTTTAGAGGTTAAACATCTTGACTGAGGAGGCAAAGAAAGGGTGCAAAAAGGGCAGCCACCAGGTTCTGGGACCAGTGACATCTAGTACTACCTATGCTCCTAGAGGGTAGATAGGGTTTTGATGTGCCAGGGGCTTGTCAGGGATGAATGCATGTATATAACACAATCAAACAGACTTAAAGGGGTTAAACACCTAGTGAACATTTTGTATAAAATGCATGGCATCATTTTTTAGAGGTTAAACATCTTGACTTAGGGGGTAAAGAAAGGGTGCATAAAGGGCAGACAACACCTGATAGTGCCTATGATAAATATAACTTCCAATGGTCTCAGGGTGTGTCAGTGGTGAGTGCATGATATACCACACTCAAATAGTATTTAATGGGTTAAACAACTTGTGACAATTTGTATAAAAATGCATCTAGCATCATTTTATAGAGGTTAAATATCTTGACTTAGGGGGTAAAGAAAGGGTGCAAAAAGGGCAGACAACAGGGATCTGGTACCAGTGATATTCAGTCCTACCTATGCTCCCAGACTGTGGATATAGGGTTACGATGCGCAAATCTTCCGGGCCGTTGTGGAGTGGAAAGATAATAGTGCTCTTGAGAGTCATGCATGTATGAATACAAATGATGAGATGGAATGGGACATATTTCTGAGGAGTGGATTATGAATATGAGTAAATACTACAAAAGAAAAATGAATAACTGTTTAAAGCTATTGTAATATTGGAGGTTTGATCCAGGGATGAATTGGTGCATGCATCTGAAAGCTCCCCCCTCGACCCATTTCTTACTATCTCTAATTTCTTGGCTTTCTTTCTATTTACTCCTTTTCTTACTTTATTTCTTTTGACTAGTTCATTTTCAGCTTAGTTTATTTTATTCAGCAAAATGAAAAACAAGCCATAACAAAATCAATAAGCATTATATTAACCCATTGCCTACGGGAGCCTGGTGGGTCCTGTATTAACTCTAAGGGGATTGAAAAATCTAGTAGGGAACAGGTCAAAGCCAGGACCTTTGAGAAGCAGCTCTGGCTGAGGTGTATGGGGAATTTTTGTTTACACCAAAAATCAATTAGTCTTGAACAGGTTAATCCACTGACTAGGGGAACTTGGTGGGCCATGCATTAAGTCAATGGGGATTTTAATATCTAGTAGGGAACTGGTTAAGTTACTTGATCCGCTCAGGAAACTTAAAGAAAAGCCTTTTTCACAACAACATACAGCAAGACCTTTGTTTTTCTTGCTAGCTCTCTGAACTGAGAGGTTTTGCTTACTGGGGGTTAAATTTAACCCTCTAATATTAATCTGAGGATTTACATCCAAAGGACTCCATGTCCAACACTCGTGTCATATTCTCTCCTTACATATATAGATAACTAGTTTTCTGAGAAGGGGGAGAGGGTTTAAGGGGATAAAAAGGTTGTGAACTTGATGAAGTGATATCCTTGGTAAGGTTGAACACATGGCACTTGTGTCTCTGTTAATCAATTCTGTTTACACATCCACGTGACGGCATGCGGCAGCTTAGCTCCCAAAGCAGTGGCCTAGGGTAAGCAGCAGAAGGGCGGAAGTCTGCACAAACTAAACCTGTATGTAGAGAACTAACACCCTTATGCCTATAACATCCCTCAATCTCCAAGGTCACAAGATTACATTGACAGCATCCTTTACCTTCATGATATTTTTTTCAAATTTCAGACTCCAATCATAATGTATATATACCAATATCATTGTAAGATTCTTCTGAATGATGTGTGATTGTCAACATTTGAGATACAGGTACAGTCAAACCTGACTTTAGCTACTGCCTATTCAAGGGAAACAGCGAAAAGTGGCCACTGTAGACAGATGACCCATATAGACAGGTTCCATAACTGCTTTTCTCTGAAGGGGATCACTTTGAGTGGCCACTGTATGCAGTTGGCTACTATAGACAGGTGGCCACTAAGACAGGTTTGACTGTAATTCATTCCCTACTACATGTAAGTTTAATTCATAGCATGCCAGGTTCCCATTTGTAAGGGGTTAAACATGCAAATCCCAGCAATGAACTAACTTCTCAGTTCAATTGGTGTTTTCATATCTAACAATGATCAAAGACAGGCAACAAATTATGCATATATATATGTGAATACAGTCAAACCTGCCTATATATACTAGTCAACACTAAAATAATACTCTACAGAAATTAAAAAGTATATCATGAAACCTGTCTAAAGAGGCCACCTGTGTACAGTGGCCATTTTTTTTGTTTCCCTTAGATGGTCACTATAACTATACTGGTTTGACTATATTTATGTTCACAAACAAGAGTTAATAATTTGCCCATCTGAAATACTAGCAGTTTTGTTCCTAAAAGGTTTCTAAAATCATCATTAAATGTTTGTATATGTACAACAACTGGAATGCATGTAAGCCTATGCTAGCACAAATCTTATAACATGCCAAGAATACCAGTATTTATGTATCTTAACCCATTAAAGGGACATTCCCTCTTTTGCAAGCCAAATTTCAAAAGTTGCGAGGTTATTGTCTTATATGAAAGAAAATGTCATTTAATAGCATGCCTGAAAAAATTAGGGCTTGAAATCTCTTTTTCGTGGAGTTATAGACCTAAAACTAATAAACCGTCGTCCAACAAACAATTGTGCATTATACGTATATTCACCCAGTGAGGAATTTCGTACAAGGATTCCACGAAGTACCACAACGCTATGCGTGACCCCTACGTGACCCGCCCTAGCTACGTGACCCGCGCACACATAAGAATAGCATGACCGCACACGAGGCAAAATAACCAAACCTCGCTTAAAGTGACTACATGTAATTACATATTCTTAATTTTTGAGATTTTTTTCCATGACATACATTTACAAATGTCGGCTTCACAATACCTTTACAAGAATAAGTACAATATAGTTGTAATATTATGCTAAATCAGTTAAACTTTTTTATTGACCGATATATAGTCGGATGGAGGGACGCATTCGTTTTTCATTCATAGAATCCAAATTATAGGGCTGTTTGATCTGATTTTTTGTGTGTGTGTTTCATTCATCCCCATCTGTCAACTGGAAACTGTTCAGACGTTTTGTAAAAGAGGGACTGTCCCTTTAAAGACTGATTGGTTTTGGTATACCATGTATTATTTCAGGATCAGTCCTGAAGTCTTGAATGGGTTTAGTAACATGCAAATTGTTTCTTAATTGCAATGCACCCCAGAGTCATAAATAAAGCCACCTGTACCTAAAATGTTTTTACAAGCATCATTAAAAACTCTCTGTATGCCCCAGCATACAAGCGTAAGCCAGCATATGCCTGATAACATACCAATAATACTGGCACATGTCCAATAACATGCCAATAATCACCACCCTGCCAACCCCTGGAGCAAAAAAAAAAAAAAAAATTCACCGAAAAACTCACGTCCTCGGGGGAGCCATTGCAGACGACGTATCGAGCGCTCATATTGCGTGTCTCGACTCGCGGATTCACCCCCGAAAATCTTCCTTACTCAGCTGCGTGTCGGTGGAAACCGAAAACTGGCGAGTTGGGCCGGCGATCACATTTCTGTCCCCTCTCTAGTCTTTCTTTCTGCTAGTCAGATGATATACTGCATCTTCTTTTTTTTCCTCACATGTTGATATGTTGCCATCCTGAATTGAATGAGAACAGAAAAATAAAGCATTTTTAATGAATTCTATAATTTACTGATCACATTCCTGACACCTCTCTTGTCTTAATTTCTGCTTGTCAGATGATATATGTTGTCTTCTTTTTTTCTTGCCATGTTGATATGTTGCTGTCCTGAATTGAATTAGAATGAGCATTTCCAGTGAATTAAAGCTATGATAATTTATATGAATATTAGTATCTTTTTTTTAACTGTACTTTTTCTCCCCATGTTGAAATTTTACCAAACTGGATTAAATTAAAACAGAACAATAAAGTATTTCCATATAATGCTATAATTTAATACTGGTGAACTATGTGGTTCTTTCAAGGGGCTATTTAAGCATTTAAGCCTGAAAAGGAAGGGGAAAATGAACTAAGAAAAGTTCCCATTCACTCTTTCTTTCTCTCTCTCTGTCTCCTTTCTCAATTTCAGATAATAGGTATGTTGTACTTCTTACTCCTCCTAACACTTCAATATACATAGAACTTATGTAGGGAGGAATAGAGGACGAATAAGAGTGTTGGTAAAACAAAAAAGAGGCTTTTGATGTCAATCCGGTTGTAAACCCATTTATTTGAAGATGATAAGACTTTCCTATAATAAGCATTATCCAAAGACCCCAGCCCTGACAGGTTAATCCGATCAATTCTCTCATTCTTTTTTTTATTTCTCTTTAAATATATGAAGGATCGCTCTTTACTTGTATTCCACAAGTTGATGTACGTCAACTCTGAATGCCAAGTATAAAAAATACATTGGCGGACAAAAAATAAAATTGTGGGGAGAGAGAGGATAAAGAGAGGATAAAGAGAGGGTCGGAGAGGGATAAAAACAGACACCCTGTCACTGTCGTAGGTAGATTAAGTTGCCAATTTGAGGAGGAGACTGTCTGAAAGTTTAGAACCCAAAATAAAGCTTCTCCAACCGTGAGCATACATGATTGACCTGGATATATCCGTTACTGAGCTGATATACATGTAGGTATGTAGTTTTGCTGACGACATAAGTCAGGATTATATGACGGGTCGCAATTTAACACTTAAACGTCAAGAGGGAGTGATTAATGTATCAAGGAAAACAAATACATCTAGTTAAAAAATCATAGCTATCATTGCGTGAAGAAAATCTGCACTTTTGAAACTGCTTCACCCAACTTCTTCTTGTATATTAGGTACAAATGTAAGTGAAATCATACACCAGGGTATATAATTGACCAAACTAGCGATTCAAGGGGGAATTGAATTTGTAACTTTATTTCTGAATCTGATTTCCTAGTTTCTGCATATCCATTTTCTTCAGGCATTAGAACATTCTTTAAAATGAACGTAAATATGATATAGTTCAGAATGCTATTTCCAGGCACAGTTGACTGCATGAAACAGATTAATAGCGCCATACACATCATGTAAATCAACATCATCATCTTTATCATCTTTCCTGATCTACCATACTCCTAAATATTTATAAATTTATACAGTTATGTCAATACCATAGTTCTAAATATGTTTAAATTAGTAAAATTATGACAATACCCTGGTCCTAAATATGTTTAAATAAGTACTGTTATGTCCAATATCTGTTTAATGTGGTTATTTTAGCTGGTACAGTTTACAGTTTTGTTTTCTAAATATGTAAACAAATTAGTGAAAGTGTGTCAATACATCAGTCCTTAATTTATATGCTTTATTTATTAAAGTTGTGTCACTAATTTTGTTTAAGTGGTCTTTTGGCTAATACTAATATTTCAATGATCATATTACATGTTTCTGTAGTTTTGTGTTCTCTCTCTATTGATTCACTTGCACACCAATCTGTGAGAATGTTATCTGAAACCTTGTCATTATGAGGCTACATCATTGTATTGATCCTTAAATCCTCCCCCACCCCACCCCACCCACAAAAAAAAAAAACCTCCACCGCCAAATTTTGTGTGCAGAAGGGGGAAATATTATCTTACATCTTAAATTTCTTAGTTATCAATATTCTCTCCTAATTGGTGGTGGGATCTTCATGCTAAATGTTCTGAGGTGTTGTTTTTTTCCTTTATTGATTTTGGTTATGTGAACTTTGTCATTCACAAAGTTTCCTAAAGATGCCTCTTGGCCACACGGGTTCCATTTCCACACACAGAAATGTTCATCCTAGATTTTTGTTGGGATAATTATGTTACATAAATTGTGGTATCAAATTCTCCTCTTATTGGTTTATGCATTCACTGGAAAACCATATTTCTTAATGAGGTCCCTTTAGTGCATAAATCTTTTACATTTTTCACACAAGTATTTGAAAGTGGTCCTGACAAGATTCATGTGATATCAAGTTTTTCTTAAAAAATGCATTCACAAGAAAATCTAACTCCAATTCCCCAATTTGAATGCTCCCCAAATTGTACCGAACACTGTCCGCATCACACAAAATTAGTACACAATATTCTCCTACCATGTTTTACATGGGAAGGGGAAAGTATCATCTTCCTTCTACATGAACTGAGTTGACATGACTCATTTTTTCTTCAAAACCAATCATTATAATATGTTTTCATTTATAAAGTGCCTAATGTGATAAAATATCATCTCTAAGAACCTTACACTAATCAAATCAGTCTCAACTGGTAACAATCTTCTCCCAAGATTTTTTTTTTTCTGGTGGGACGGGGGAAAATATCGTCTTTCTTCTGCATAAAAACTGAGAAGACATGACCCTGTTTGAGCACTAGCCAACAGCGATGGACAACATCCGTTCATTCCAAATCCTTGCAGATAAGAACATGAGCTGAAACGTCCTCCCGGCCGGCCACATCGGGTCAACTTAGGTTTGATACTTATCCTCAATGGTAATTGATAAACCCATGTGTATTACTCTGTGTGTGTATATTTGTCTGTGTGTGCATTTATTTATATGTTTGAATGTAATACAAGGTTTTGTATGCACATGAATGTGTATGTATGGGTGCTTTTGAATGTGTACATGTACAGTATGTTCAAGTTTTTGAGTGAACATTTGCATATTGTGCAAATATTGGTGCAAATGTGTATGTGAGTTTTTGCAAATATTTATACATATGCATACATATGTCCGTGCATTTGCATGTGTATGTGTATGTATGTGCTCATGTTCATGTGTGTGTATGTGCTTATGTTCATGTGTGTGTATGTAATTATGTGAGGGTACATTGTTTGTTTTATAGGGCCCCATTGCAGAAACACTTGCAATAGATTGTAAAGTTGGAGTTAACCCGTTTCCTTTGAGATTCTGAAAAAATCTGTAGACTTTATACCAATTTAAGTCTTTATATGATGAATGTTTCCCTATTATACGTAAATTGTGTAAAAAGAAGAAAGATAAGTCATGGTTTAATAATCGATTACGTAAAATGTGTACTAAAAAATGTCGTTTGTATAAGAAGTTTATTCATAATCCAACTCTCAGGAATGAAAGTTCATATAAAACTTTCAGAAACAAGTGTAATAGTGAAGTAAAAAGAATAAAAAATGAATATTATCGCAATTTGTTTATAAAAGCGCAAACAAATATGAGGCAAACTTGGAAATGTATAAACAAAGCTTTGGGTAAAATAACAAAAAAAAATTATATCGAAAAACTTTCTGTTAATAATCGATCTATTACCTGTAGTAACGATATGGCTAAGGAATTTAATGATTTTTTTATAAATATTGGCCCTTCGTTGACACAAAATATGCATAATTCTCAGTTTTATAACTTTGAAAATAATGTGCAATATTTGAAAAGAAATCATCAATCTGCCTTTTTTAATCCTATAAATCCTATGAAATTGATGTATCGATTGTAAAACGAGTAATTCATATAATTTGTTATCCGTTGTGTACTATTTTTAATTTATCAATGAGTATGGGTATATTCCTAGATGCATTAAAAATAGCAAAGGTTGTACCTGTCTTTAAAAAGGGATTAGCTGATTGTATTGATAATTATCGACCTATATCTGTCTTGCCCGTATTCTCCAACATTTTTGAAAAATGTTTTTTTAATAGACTTTTAACGTTTTTAAACCAGTGCAATATTTTATCAGAAAACCAGTATGAATTCCGTCCGGGGTACTCTACATCCTCTGCCTTAGTTGATTTGATTTATAAAGTTACAAATGCACTTAATAATACAAATATTTTGATTGGTTTATTTCTTGATTTGAGTAAAGCTTTTGATACTTTAGATCATACGATTTTGTTTTATAAATTAGAAAACTATGGTATTCGTGGTACTCTTTTGGATTTATTTAAACATTATTTAACAAATCGTAAACAGTTTGTAATTGTAAATGATCAGGAGTCTGATTTCAATCCTGTAGGATGTGGAGTGCCCCAGGGATCCATTCTCGGTCCCCTTCTATTTCTTATTTATATGAATGATATTTGTTACGCGTCTCAAAAGTTGCAATATATTTTATATGCAGATGACACGAGTGTTTTTTTATTGATGATTTGATTCTTAATTTTAATGATGAATTATCCAAAATAAATTCTTGGTTAATTTCTAATAAATTAGTAGTAAATACTACAAAGACTCATTAAGGTGATTAATTATGATACTATTATTGTTTCTTTGAATAATAATAATATTGATCGTTGTTCATCTTTAATATTTTTAGGTGTAACTATTGATAGTAAATTAACCTGGAAGGAACACATTGATGCCATTTGTACTAAAATTTCAAAAGGTATTGGTATTTTGAATAGATTTAAACATTTTCCTAAGAATATTTGGATTATGATTTATAATGCCATAGTATCTCCATATTTTAATTATTGCAATCTTGCCTGGGGATCTGCAACCAATTATGCAATGACTAGATTAATTCGGTTACAAAAAAGAGCCATTAGAATTATTTCACATGTCGATTATTTTGCTCATACTAAACCTTTATTTTTAGAATTGAAATTATTAAACATTCTAGATATTTGTAAATATAATTTAGCAATATTTATGTATTTATGTTACAATAATTTTATACCCAAAGGTCTGTCATGTAAATTTTCTCTTAATAATGAAGTTCATGCACATAATACTCGAAGCTCTTCCAATTTTCATTTACCTTTAAGTAGATTAAATGTAGCAAAAAATTCCATATATTTCAATGGCCCCAAACTTTGGAATGATTTACCCTGTGAAATTAAACTTAGTCCCTCAATTAATGTTTTTAAAAGGAAATATAAAATGTTTTTAATTGAAGAGTATTAATTTGATTCAAAATGTAGATATTTGCATTCGGTCGTGTATTGTTTTGTGTTTCTTTTTTTCGGTCTTGGTGTTTTTTAGGGTATTACATTCTTCCCCACATATTATTTGAAATATACATACCGGTGGTAGCATTCATAAAGCAATAGCTTTCCTAGCTGCCTCCACATTTCTCATAATTAGTTTTGTTTGTATTCTAGTTATCTTGTAATTTCTGTATTAATGTCAATTGTAATCTTCGTTTTGTATTTTATATGTTTTTATGATTAATGAAATAAAGAACAATTCAATTCAATAAAAAAAAAAAAAATTCAATTCAATTCAATTCAATTCAATTCAATTCAACCCACCCGGTTCCCATAGTCAAGGGGTTAAGTCAGAACATATGCACATTTGCACATTTAGTCACAAGTTCTGACTTGCAATTAATCACAACTTTACAATCGATTGCAACTCTTTCTGCAACAGGGCCAAGGACTGGTCGACTGGTCCTGACAATACTCTCACTGGTGTCTATGGAGAATGCATGTTATATACCAAAATTAAACTGGCTTCAGTAGGTTATGCATTATGTTATCAAAGGTTACCAAGAGTAATAAACTAATAATAATAGTAAGGAATTAGCCCATTGCCTACAGGAAACTGGTAGGCCCTGTATTAACTTTAAATGATTTCAAAATCTAGTAAGAAACAGGAAAATCCATTGCCTATGTGAACCAAGTGGATCCAATATTTACTCTATGGGGATTGTAAAATATAATAGAGAATGGGTTAAAAAGTGAAAAGGTGATTTTTTTTTTAAGAGAGAAAATCAGAAATCCTTACTAGGCAAGACAAGAAACAAAACATAAAAATGTTGTGTGTCATTCACTCAAGAAGAATCAGTGATCTGATAGAAAAGGCAGCAATCTTGACATTTCCTTTAAAAAAGGGTAATTTTGGAGGAGATGGAAGGGGCGACAGAAAAGAGCAACATTTTGACAGAGTAATGTCATGACATCTGGTCATCTTGGCTTCAGGTAAACAATGCACTCCACAGTGTTTGCAACACCCTACCCGCTATCTCAGTCAAATTACTTTAGATACCCGACTAATTCTTGAAATGAGAAAAGGAAACATTTTCACAGAGAGGAGCAAACCAAATGACAGATGTCATTATTTGCACGATACAAACAATCTACTCCAAAATTTGTTTTGTGCAACACCCTTCCAGCTACCTTGGTGAAATCAGTTGGGAATTTTCACAACACCCTACCCGCTATCTCAGTCACATTACTTTAGATACCTGACTAATTCTCATGTGAGAATTTAGACAGAAAAGGAAACATTTTCACAGGGGGAAGCAAACCAAATGACAGATGTCATTATTTGCATTACACAAACAATCTACTCCTCAATTTTTTAACATCCTTCCAGGTATCTTGGTGAAATCAGTTGAGAATTTTTGCAACACCTTTCTTGCTATTCCAGTCGAAGTACTCTAGATACCTGACTAATTCTCATGTGAGAATTTAGACAGAAAAGGAAACATTTTCACAGGGTGAAGCAAACCAAATGACAGACGTCATTATTTGCATTACACAAACAATCTACTCCTCAATTTTTGAACATCCTTCCAGGTATCTTGGTGAAATCAGTTGAGAATTTTTGCAACACCGTTCTTGCTATTTCAGTCAAATTACTTTAGATACCTGACTATTCTCGTGGGGAAATCTCGACATAATATGAAACATTTTCACAGTGAGAAGCGAACCAAATGACAGATGTCATTATTTGCACCCACAAACAATCTACTTTACAATGTTCACATTTTTGCAACACCCTTACCGCTAACTCAGTCAAACTACTTTAGATATTGCCTTTAGATACATTAGATACTTTAGATACATGTACCCAATTTCTTACAGGTGAATTCGGGCAGAAAATTAACACCATTTTACTGCAAGAAAATCAGAGTATGACAGATATCATTACTTGCACCCCAAAACAATACAAAACACAATATTTGCAACACCCTCCCCACTATCTCAGTCAAATGGCTCTAGATCCTAGATCTAGCTTTACTCATCACAAACAATCAACTCCATGTTTTTCCAACAAACTTCCAAATATATCATTTCCAATTCACATCAAGTGATAGATCATTCCTGAAATTGTATTAATGTTTTGAGTTGAACATAATTGAACTGTTGCAGGACGAATGACGAGATAATGAAAAATGACAAATAAAGTTGTTTTTGTTACTTCATTTATTTTAACTATAAGTATCCAATTTGTTTTCAATTCATTTTCAACACAGATTATATGATTCTGAGGGACAATGAAATGTAATAACCTAACCCGTTCCCTATGAGTTTATGAAATCCCCATAGACTTTGTACACAACCCACTGGGTTCCCGTGGTCAAGGGGTTAAAAACAGGCCTTTCCAAGCAATGGTATAGTCAAGAATTGGAGAAGCAGGCACATTTGAATGCTTGAAAAGGATATGGATCATCATCATCCTTATTCTCATCCTCCTCATCATCATCATAATCTTCATCATTTTCTTAATCATCCTCATCCTCATCCTTATCCTCATCCTCATACTCATACTCATACTCCTCTATCCTCATCCTCCTCCTCATCATCATTGTCATCCTCATCATTGTCATCCTCATCATCAAGATCCTCGTCATCATCGTTATCGTCATTGTCATTGTCATTATCCTCATCATGCTCATCTTCACCCTCATCCTCATCATCATCATCATTATCATTATCATCATCAACATCATCATCATCCTTACCAAAATGTCTCAATGATTGTATACATTTCTAATTTCCCCATCTCTTTTATACCAAAAAGTTGCATGTATGAAATATAGTATGGAGGATATCCAATCATTTCCCTCACTTCTCCCAAACAAGTTAAAAAGTAAGATCTTCAGTCCACATGGTTGCTAAACAAATTGATTAATGCACTTTATTCCCTTCAGTGCAAATTTATTTTATCATAACGCATATTCCCCATAGACTCAGCCCGAGTTTTCGGGGTAATATCCTAAACAGGTTAAAACTTCAATATGAAAGGGGTGTTTAATAGTAGAACTGTGATTTCAGCTCTCTGACCCCTTTCATACAAGATAGATAGAGAGATCCATGCATCATCGCTCCACAAATCACTCCGCAAATGTTTGCCCACAATTAATGTCAAACTCAGAAGGTGGAGTGCCTTGCACAATTATAGTCCTGTCGTGTGCCCTAAAGCATATTTGCACCTTGCTCTTTTTTCCCTTCAAATTTCTTTCCTTTTGTTCTTTTTCCCTTCAAATTTACCTTATTTCCCCTTCTTTTTTTCAAATTGACTCTGTCTCTGATTTCATACTCTTTTGTCCCCATCTTTCCTGATTTATTACCAAATTTCATAATTCATTTTTTTCTTCAAATGTCCTTTCCTTTCCCCTGTACGTTGTCCGCCTATTTCTTATATTGACATTGTCTCTGATTTCATACATATTCTTTTATCCACCCTTTTTCTGAATTAGTACCAACAAAATACTGCCTCCTTTTAAAAATAAAATGTCTCTTCTTCCTTGTCTTTCATTCGTTAAGTTTTATTATTGACCTTGTCTCCCATTACGTATGCCACTGTCCTTTGTTCTTTTGTATTATCTGACTTCATAAAGATATGCATTATTTCTTTAAAAACATCATAATCACATTTTTTTCTTCATATATTTCTTCTTCTATATGCCCATCTGCTAATCTCTGATTTATTATACTGACCTTTAAAGATTTAGTGTAAAAAAATTCACTTTACTTTTAAAAAGTCATTTTATGATTTGAGTTTTCTGTCAATGTCGGAGATGGATTTCCAACAACAAAAAAAGTTTGGATAGGGGGTGGGTGGGTGGGGTGAGCTCTATCCAAATTTTTTTTTTATCTCTTTGTCTCTTTGTATCATTCACATTTCCCTTTGACTGTGTTTCCTATTTTATATCACTTTGTCTCCTGCCCTTTGTTATTTCCTGATTCCATATTTTCAGAGTTTCTAGCTGCTTGTCTACCAATGTCCCTTTTTCATCATTATTTAACCATTCAAAATTATTTGAATATGGTTTGAAATGCATATTCCATAAACGACAGCCAGAGAATATTCAGGACTAGTCCTGAAGGCATAAAAATGCTCTTCTTTCTTTCTTTAATAAATTTGTCCCCTGTTTTTTCTCCCAATATTACTATTTCCATCTTAATAATAATAATATACTCGATTTATATAGCGCCTAATATGATTGATAATCATCTCTAATCTAAGCGATATGATATCAATGATATTATTACCCCCGGTCATAGGATACAATGCAAACCAGCACACATTGTGTGCACCATCTCCACTCCCTGGTAAGCATTTAAAAAGATCCTTCATATAAAGGCTTTCACCTCCTACCAGGTCCCCATTTATACACCTGGGTAGAGAGCAGCAATTGTGGATAAATTGTCTTGCTGAAGGACAAACGCAGTGGGCAGGGTTTGAACTCGGGATCTCATGATCGGAAAGCACGCGCTCTACCAATCTTGCCACACTATACATCCACATCATACTTTAACTCTTTCTTTGAAATAAATTGTCAATAGTTCTTATATACATCCTTCCTGTGATTTAAAATGTGCATAAGTTTCTTTGTTAATTTTTTTTAATGACAATTAACACATTTGACCCGAGTTATTCCAACTCAAGTCATTATTAGATATGAATGTGATGGACAGAGCCACTCGAGTGACGAGTCTACTACAAGTACTCTGTCGTAGCTTTAATACCCTGAGATGTGAGCACGTGGCATGCACACTATCCTTATTTTGTATTTTCTTCCAGTTTTACTCTCCTCTATATCTCTAGCTAGTTTGTACTTATCTTGCAGTTCTCTTTGCCTTGCCCTCACTATCTTTTTCCTTTCTTTTCTTCCAGTTCTCCTCCCGAAGGCTCTGCTCCCAGCTATCCTCTGGATGAAATCAGACACCAGTCACAGGAAATTCATTACAACCACAAACCCGTACGTCAAATACAACTGTGCGTCTCTTTATCCACTGCGCTGGAGTACATGTAGTCTTATCAAGCATACCCTATTCGTTCATTGCACTCTGTATGAGGTGAAAAGTGCATCTCTCTCAGTTTCAGAAAAGTACTAGTAGTAGAATGAAGATGTGAACAAACAGAGGGCAGAGGAAACTTCATTATAACCAACAACCTTCGGACGTACATCAATCTATCAAATACCACTGTACACGATCTCTCCTTTTCATTGGAATAGTCTTGTCAAGCAACCAATTTTCCATTGCCTTGTGAATCTGGTGGGTCCTGTATAAACTCTATGAGGATCGCATAATCTAGCAAAAGCAGGAAGCAGGGTTAACCTGTTCCCTACTAGATTTCCCAGCTCCCATATAGTTAATACAAGATCCACCAGGTACCTGTGGGCAATGGGTTAAGATGAACAAACTGCAAACCCTACTAAAAACTTATAAGGCAAGTGAACATCAATATGAACTGAATGTACTTTTCTATCACAGTTCCATGACAAGTACTCTTGAAATTGACAATTGCTTTTATAAATATATCTGAAAGAAATATAACTTATAAAATTATATATGGATATTTGTTGTAAGAAGATCATTATATTGTACATGTAGTTTCTGCTACGGGAAATGTGCTGAACCGGGATAGAAAAGCCCTAACGCAATGTCAATTGAATGTCACAATTAGTAAGCTTGCAGGCATTGGTATGATGGAAGAAGTAGGTGTGAGTTTACAACATATCCCTTCTATACACCCCCCCCCCCCCCCCCCACCACACAAACCAATCCTTATTAATTCACTGCCTCCCCTAGCACAAACAAATATAAAATACAACTTACTGATTTAACCATTTCATAATCATGACCACAGACTTTGCTATGCTGGCATTCTATATTTGAAACATTTATTCAATGAATTCAGAGCAGGTTCAGAAAATACTTGCGTTGTGGTCATTGTTGAGAGTGTGTAATTAATACAAAATCATACAGTCTTTAATGGTTTAATTGGAATTAATTGAAATGATATGAAGAATTGGCATTACATAATGCAAACACTATTTTCAAACATGAATTTCAATGAGAGCAATGCAGTTCTATGGGCACACAGCTCAACAGGTTAAACATGTAACTCATCATGATTATCCCATTGTTCATATAGCCAGTGCAAAGTCACATCTAGTGTTAAACAATATTTTTTAGGGGTTGGGGCAAAAAGTGTGGGGGGCAATATTTTCCACAAGGGGGTGCATAAACCCCATATGGTGTCAAGTGTTTCTTTATTAGTTACCCTCTGTTATTCACAATCATTCAACAATTGTGTACACAGATGTATGTATGATATAACTGCATAAATCTAGACTTGTGTGGTTTCACCTGACAAACTAGGTAATTTTATGATTATGACAAGTTTGTTTTGTATTCTTTCATTTAAACAATAACATAGTGCTTATATTGTGATTATATTGTAATAACAAGTTTTTTTAATGAAATTTCAATGCAAATGAACGTTCATGCTAACATAATTTTTATTTTGTTAGGGGGTTTGAGGTTGAGAAATGGTGCTAGTAATCTCTGGCAAAATCAATGCTGCGAAAAAAAAGAGACAAGGAAGGTTTATGGACACATTCAGTGTAGCTCATATAAGTTCCCTCATACATCACCATGACCATTCCATTGTTTATTTAGTCTGTACTGGAAACCAACATCTGTAGCTATAGCCAGCCTGGCTGAGTAATTACACAAAACATGCATCATCACAAAAGTGGAATGGGTCTACATGCTAACATCAAAGTCAATGTGTGGGGTACACAAGAGGTTTGAAAAAGAGCTACTAACTGAAAAACACAGTTTTTATACCATTCCAGCAAGACTCTTATCTCAATTTAATTTTGAGCATTGCTATTAACAGCATTGGGCTAACTTGTATCCATGAAATGTACAAACTGCTGAATTTCAATATCCCCATGAAATTACAAATGATCACAAAATTGTATGATCAATCAGAAGGAGTCATTATCTTTTTAAAATTTTATATATATATTGTCAAATAATCACACCAACAAATAACAACCAAAAGACTATTATTCTTATAAGCTATCTCATAAACTAAACTCATAATTATAACTCTTTGCTGTGAAAAATGCTATGAATTCTTTATAGGAATACAATAAATCTTGTATTTAGAAATTGGCCTAATTTACGTTTAAAAATCCTATCCTTAAACCTTAAATAAAAAACTAACCCTTACTCTAACTCTAACCTTTAATAATCATATGTCAAAGCCCATTCAAAGCCCATTATCCAGGAGAGTGAGGTGCAATAGATCCCTTCAATTATCCCTTAATATCCGGTTAGATCCAGTTTATGGGGGAGTTGTGGGTGTAAGAGAGGGTCTTCATTCTTATTTTTTCTTGACTTGACATTCTGAGGTTTGTTTCTGTTTAAAAATTGTGTTGTTATTGTTTATACATTTGTCCAAGAAGTTATAAAGTGATATTATATTGCTAAATATGGTGCTATTTTTCACAATAACCTTTGCTAATACATTTTAAAAAGTTTCTTTATTTACTGATTATAAGACGCTTCATAACTGTCTCTCTCATATGTACTCTTGAAACTCTTGTATTACGTATATAATTATGTGCTCCTATATTATTCCACATCAATACTAGATCTACATGTATTCTGCACTGTGTATTACAGCCACATGCAGAGCTCACGGCACAAACTATCCCCTTACTCTATATGCCCCCTAAACATTGCGACGCAACAGAGACATACACCCTTACCCCCGGAGAAAAAGGAACTGGAAAAGGGAACAAAATAAGGCTCACTCCGTCTCCCCTGGCAACCAAAATGCTCATGTTACCCCGCATGATGGACGTAAATGTTCCCTTTTTGTAATTGTTTGCCTTGTTTTGTTACGCTTTGTTTTTCTCTCTCCCTTCTGACTAAGTTTGGTATAAATACATTTTCAATGCAGATTTGATTTAATCAAACAAGGGAAATCACTACCAAATATGTAAGCAGCAAACAAATCTGGACGAGGAACAAATCACACATTGCAGTGAATTATGGTGCAAAACCTGGTCAATCTTGTAAAATAAAACACATATGACATACGATGTCACAAAATTAGAAAAGCTGTTTTGTTATAATTGTCTTAACCTGGATAAATACGTGAAACCGTTAAACTGGGTTGACGCATGTCGAAGCATATCAAATACGGGGCACCAAAGAAATAGATACTAAGTACTCCAAACTGACTGATTGGTTTTACCCTGTATACGGCAAACAAAGTACATTGGTATTGTGATATACCCCCGTTTGGTGGTTGTATTAGTTTGAATTCAGAAAGTGAGCACTGTATATTGTTGCTTATAAATAAATGTATTTCTGGTGGTGATTGATGCATTAAAAAGTTTTCAAGACCTAATAGTGTGCTTTATTTATATTTTTTGTTACATTTCAGTTATAAGTTAAATTAAATAACTAGAATAATTGTCTATAAACATATGTAAAAATTATTGCAGATAAATGTAATATTGTTATTTGTTATTATAAACTTTGCAAGCAAATTAAATAGATTATTTAATAAAACATGATATCTACATTAGATGATAACCTACCCAATATAGATTTAATTGTTGAATATACTCTACAGTATCAACATGAACCCCTTAAAAACTGATCCCGGAATACTTTGGCTAGGGTCTATGGAGAATCCATGCTATACCAATATCAAATAGTCTAGAATGGGTTAAAAATACTACACTGTATTGTTAGTCACACATTCATTTGATCTGTTTCTCTTGGACCTCATTGCAGAAAGAGTTGCAATTAAAAAAATTGTAAGTTACAATTAATTACTATTAGGTCAGATCATGTGTTCTAAATGCTCAAATCTGATTGGTTGAAACACGCAAATTGTCTGACTTACAATTAATTGTAACTTTCAATTGAGTGTATCTATTTCTGCAACGGGGCCATGATGTGATAAATCTTGCGATGTAATTTGCTGTGCATATTTTATATGGTTACCAGGCATAAAATTGTCCTAAATGAAACCCCTCTCACCCAGCCATACTGGTTTACTTTATTAGATTTAGGACTTGCTCCAAAGATACTTGGACTGGGGCCATTGGAGAATGCATGCTATACCAAAATTAACCATTCCCTTTTAGTTTGTGAAATCCCTGCAGACTTTGTACACAACCCAACTGGTTCCTGTAGTCAAGGGGTTAAATGGTATTGAAGGGTTCATGCATAGGACAGAGATTAGTAGAGACATATTGAATCAAATGGAAATATTCAGAGAATCACAATCAAATATCGATTCTGCACCTTTAAGGAACATACTATCCCACAAAAAAGCCAAGCAAGGTTATGAAAGAGACATTATTGGATAGAGGAAAATCATTTGGGAATCTCAATGAAAATACCAATGCATCATTAAGACACGTATTAACCTCTACAACTACCAAGCAAGGTTAACAAAGAGACATATTGTGAAAGAAAAATAATTGGAGAATCACAACAAAAATACCATTGTCTATTTAAAGAGATCTAGTAAATTTGTTGCCATTTGCAAAAAGTGACGACTGGTTGGTAAAACATGTAGTGTTGTAATCTGGTATATCCTCTGAGTAATATGTGAAGATTCCAAGTTAAATGGACATTATATGGCCAAGTCATGAGCAAAAATGCAAAGTGATATTCCCTAACTCATTACACTGTCTTGGTACACAGTCATGACTATCCAGTGGTAGTTAAAAATCTGAACACTTCAATCAATATGTAACATAACATACTATCCCATAAAATGACCCTGCAAGGTTGTGGAAGAGACATTATTGGATAAAGAAAATCCATTTGGGAATCACAACAAAAATACCAATGCCTCATTAAGACACATATTAACCTCTATAACTGCCAAACAAGGTCAACACAGAGACAAATTGTATAAAGGAAAATAATACAAGCATCACAATAAAAAATACCAAGATGCATCTTTAAGTAACATAATAACCTCTATAATGACGGGAGCAAGGGCAAAATGAGATAAACAACAAAGTCATAGAACAGATGAAGGTATCATTCAGGAATCATCAATGGTCATCTGCTGGACAAATCATGGGTGACCAGGGGGTGTATTCTGAAGTTAAAATTTCTTTTATCTGTACGTCATATCTACGTCACTAAAATATATTTTAGCAAATCGCTATTCCTTATTAAAGTACAGTGTAATATTTTAGTGACGTAGATATGACGTAGATACAATAAATTTAACTTTAAATCGTTTTCAGAATACACCCCCAGATATTGACCAATGCATCTATAAGTAACAAGCTTACCTCCACCATGGCCGGAGTAAGGACAAAAAGAGACATACTGGATAAAGTAAAGTCATTGGAGAATCACTTTTTAAAAATCAATGCATCGTTAAGTAACATACTAAGAACAAAGTCATATAACAGGTGAAGGTATCATTGAAGAATCATTAATGGTCATCTGTCTGACAAATCATGGGCGACAAGATATATAACCATGGTCACCACTACTTGGCTAAGTTATTATGAACATGGAGCACTATGGTTATAGAGTCAATGGTATAGTGAGCTGACTGGGCACACACCAATTATTAGGGGGGGGGGGGGGGGCAATCTCAAAATATTGGACGGGCACAAGAGGCAATAGGCCCTGCAAAGCAATGTCATTGGTTACGGTTATACTTGAATGTATACTTGATGTATGGTCTATCTTCAGGTAGGGTCGGTGTTATTTATTTGAACTTCGCTTGGTAATAAATATATGATTTGTGAGTCATAATCATATGATGAGTTATCATTTCAATTCTAGATTAATTGTCAGCCCCATTCAGGCTGACTGACCCACTCTTATTGAACTACAAGTCTTGGGCATATAACCCATTCATACTCTAATAGTTTGATCCCCATTTGATGAATGCAAGATATTGGGTTCCAGTAGCGAAAGGGTTTAACTTAAAAGCTGAAAAGATGTAACCACATTTATTCTGATGATCACATTAATTGCAGCGATAAATCATACAATGGTTTGCGAGCCATGATTCAGCCCATAACCTCATGCAATCATGATAATGACCGACCATAAATGTGTCGGTATTCCCTCTCTACCCTTCCCAAAACCAAAATGAAAGAATGAGATGGAGAGAAAAGGAACTACAGATCAAGAGAAAGATAAAGAGAGGAAAATAAAGAAAAAGATAGAGAGAACAAATATAGAAAGAGGGAAAGAAAAGACAGAGAAAAAAGAAAGAGACAGAGCAAGAAATACCACTAGACAGAAAAAGGGAAGAGATGGGACTGGGATAGAGAATGAAAGGGTAAGGGATAAAACAAAATTCAACAAATAGAGTGATAACATAGAAAGAAGGGGAGATAGAATGAGACAAAATAGTATGGAATACAGAAGAAATACAGATAGAAAGGGATACTAGTATACAAAGCCAGACAGAAACAAATAGAGAGAGAGAGAAACAGAAATAGAGTAGAATCTCATATACTGTTCTACAATAAATATAAAGAAATTGTGAATCATATATATACCTTCTGTGACTAATCATTTGGATGAATATCGGTCTGAAATATGATCTAGGTTTTTATCCCTCTCATTGGTTTCCTGTTTGGCTTTTGGCACGGATGTGTTAGTCAGTCCATCTGGTAGCAGTATGGTCCGTTGCGGCCCGTTTCATGCCATGGTGCTTCCATTAGCACCTGGACGTACTTGGTGTATGGTTTCAAGGTGCGATGGTGTTGTCAAATGGACAGATTAGAAATGAATATTTGACTTTGAATTCTCTGAATTTTGCAGCTTTAAAGGGATAGCCCCTCTTTTGCAAGCCAAATTTCAAAAGCATGCCTGAAAAAATTAGGGCTTGAAATCTCTTTTTCGTGGAGTTATAGAGCTAAAACTAATAAACCATCATCCAACGGTTAATTGTGCACTATACATATATTCACCCAGTGAGGAAGTTCGTACACGGATTCCACGGAGTACCACAACGCTATGCGTGACCCCTACGTGACCCGCGCACATAATGACTGAATACTATACAAAATAACCAAACCTCGCTTAAACTGACTACATGTTTTTATATATTCTTAATTTTTGAGATTTTTTTCCATGACATACCTTTACAAATGTCGGCTTCACAATACCTTTACAAGAATAAGTACAATATTATTGTAATATTATGCTAAATCAGTTAAACTCTTTTATTGACCGATATATAGTTTGATGGAGGGACGCATTCGTTTTTCATTCGTAGAATCCAAATTACAGGGCTGTTCGATCTGATTTGTTTGTGTGTGTTACATTCATCCTCATCCGTCAGCTGGAAACTGTTCAGACGTTTTGTAAAAGAGGGACTGTCCCTTTAAGAAAGGAAGTTACTTCTTTCTTTAATATGGCACTCAATTTTAGTTCTTGTTATTTCTTAAAGAGCCAAATTTGAAACTTTGTATTGTTCATTTGTAACAAAAATATCTAAGACTTATTTTTTTTACAAATTGTAATTTCTTTATTTAAGGTAGTTGCTTCTTTCTAAGGTCCTAAATTATACTTCTCTTTATGTTTTAAGTACTAAATTTGACTGTTTAAGTGTACATTTGTAACCCCAAAATAAGACTTTTTATAAAACAGAATGAAGTTACTTATCAATTAAGATCTAAAGTGTATTTCTTTTAATTCTCTAAGTCATCTAAGCAAAAATAAATTTGTCACTGTTGCAGGGTAAATGTTGCAGGGCACATGAAAGATCCAATTGATTTTTGCTAAATTGTACAAAGTTAATGGATCACTTTAAAAGAAATATAAATGATAAAATGTCACTTTAGGTTTCTGGACCCTTGAATATTGAAAACAATTTTTTTTTAAAGATTTCATTAGCAAACACTCTACTGATGAAGGCTGTAGATGGCAGGTAAATATTATTTTTACATCCGTTGTTTGAAAATAATACTTTGTTATAAATACAAGGGCTCAAATTCAAAAAGGTGGTTTAAATTTAAACTATTGTTTTGAATCCAATTGTCTTCAACATGTTAATATCTTGAGTAGATGTTATAGACTACTCAACCTGGATGAAAGCTGCAAGTACTGCATTGAAATATATTTATTTATTATTCCTCATTTATTAAATGGTAAAAATCTCAAAGTGATCATATAAAGGCTGAAAGAATTGGCATACAATTATAAACATGAATTAATACAATATGTTATTTACAATTGACAGTGTAGTAAAAGTCACCACCCCCCCCCCCCCCCCCCCCCTAATCATCAGTGCATACCACATGCATTGTCACAGCAGGAATTTACAAGGAGAAATCTACAAGGTTGTTTACTACAAAAAACACTGCCCTGCTTGAAAGTTACAAGGAATGAAATTTACCATCTTGTTTACCATCTTCAGGAAATTCCAAACATTGGTCTGGCAAAAAGTTAGAATGAAATCTACAAACTTGTTTATCATCTTTGAGCAGTGAATTCCAAAATGGGTATGACTTGTTGCAAGATGTTTACCAGCTTCAGACAATTTCAAGCACAGACTTGGCTGAAAGTCAAATGAAATCTCTATTCTATTTACACACACTGCACAGCAGAGTATTTTTACAATATTCTACCCAACAATGCAAAATATAAAATGTGCTAATTTACATTTTATTCATCATGTTTGAATTTGCCTAGAATATTTCATGATATCTTTAACATGAATTATGTTTTACTGAGGGGGTATATGAACAGCGATATATGACAATAAAATTTTGAAGAATAAAATACTGAGCCCCATTTGATGGTCACATTAACCAGGCCAATAAATGGAGTTTTCTGAAATCCACAATGACAGAAACACCAATAGAGGTGGACATTTGGATGAAAACCATCCCAAGAATAATATTGGTTAAATCTCCCCCATATAACCTTTTCTATGAGTAACAGTGAATTTTGCCAATGGGATCTTCCCATCATAAATCAAGAGACATTAAAGGGATCTGGTATATAAACTTGTTTTCTGATTGACCAAAATCCATTGCATCTCTAGTGGTTCTGTTATGCCTGGATGTTTTCCTCAGAAATATATAAAAACCAGCTACTGTATTTGTCGGTGTATTACCCGCACTTTTTTTCAAAAAAAGAAAAAAAAGAAGGGGGGTGCGGTTAATACACGACCGTATTAACCACCATTTTTTTTTTTTTTTTTTTTTTTTTTTAGGGGTGCGGTTAATACACCGGAGCGGTTAATACACCGACAAATACGGTAGGCTTTTTTTTCTTCAGATTTTCTCTGTATTATCAAGATATTTATGATTAAATTTGAGTTGGCAAATAGCACTGCCTTTTCGCTCATCACTTGGCCATATGACATTCATTAAGCATGGAATAACAGGACTGGCTCCAGAAACAATTGGGCTGCAATCTATGGAGAATTTATGCTATTCCAAAATCAAAATCATTATAATGGATTAAAGCAACCTCACACATACCAGTATTAACAAATAAATACATTATATATGCCTGCATAATGCAAAATACACATTGCACACACAATATGCATGTTAGTTTAAAGGGACTTCGTAACATTGTCCAAATCCTCAAAATAAAATTTTAATTCTAGCGGTTCCCTCATACCTTGTTGTATTCGTATTAACAATAAAATCATGGGACCGGTTTCGGTTTTTCAAATTTCCCTTTCGTTACAAAGATATGTACGATCGAAGTATTCAGATAAGAAAAACTCCGGTGGAGTTTTGAAACCATGTACAAAGTGAGTGCAGTGAGTTAGTGAATATCACTTTGCATTTTTGCTCATTACTTGGCCATGCAATGTCCATTTGACTTGAAATTTTCACACAATACCCTGTGGACATATGAGATAACGGGTGCGGTTCGTTATTCCGAAGGTTCGTTATTCCGAAGGTTCGTTATTCCGAACACGCAAATTTCCTATACCTGAGTGTTCGTTAATCCGAAAATGAAATAGGGTTCGTTAATCCGAACATTTGTTGCATTATTCCGAAGGTTCGTTATTCCGAAGGTTCGTTATTCCGAAGGTTCGTTATTCCGAATGTTCGTTATTCCGAAGGTTCGTTATTCCGAAGGTTCGCTATTCCTAAAATGAAATCGGGTTCGTTATTCCGAAGGTTCGTTATTCCGAAGGTCCGTTATTCCGAAGGTTCGTTATTCCTAAAATGAAATCGGGTTCGTTAATCCGAAAATGTATTTGGGTTTGTTATAATGCTATAATTTCATATAAAGAGATAAAATAAACTTAAATGTTTGATTGGTCTGGCCAAGGGAGGGAAAGGGGGTGGGGTATGCTTAATGCAGGCTGTAAATTAAATAAACAAAACACAAACTATAGTATTATAACAAGCCCGATTTAATTTTCGGAATAACGAACCCGATTTTATTTTCGGATCAACGAACCTTCGGAATAACGAACCTTCGGAATAACGAACCTTCGGAATAACGAACCCGATTTTATTTTCGGATCAACGAACCTTCGGAATAACGAACCTTCGGAATAACGAACCTTCGGAATAACGAACCTTCGGAATAACGAACCTTCGGAATAACGAACCTTCGGAATAACGAACCTTCGGAATAACGAACCTTCGGAATAACTGAACCTTCGGAATAACGAACCTTCGGAATAACGGACTGTAACCGAGATAACAACAATATACATTCCATCAACCCTTCATCACTTTTTGCATATGTCAACAAAGTTACTAGATCCCTTTAAGTAAACAGAGACAAGATAATAATAAGAGAGAAGAAGGGGTAGAAAGCCATTTCCTGACTTTATTGAAATTTACAAATGTAATAATTAGCAGGAGTATGTGAATGACTTCCCTAATTCAAATCAAACAGTCTTCATTAAATGAGAGAAAATAACAGAGCGAGAGGGGAGAGAGTGGTAGAGAGTTATGAGCAAGAAATATTTGTATTGAAGATGATTTGATTTTGGTATAACATGCATTTTTCAAATGGCGGAATGGGTTAACAAAATGATACAAGCTGAAATGGTCTTAAAAATAAAAGAAAGAGGGAGAGAGACAAACACATGTACAGATGAATGTATTGATGAAAGATGCATAATTGCAAAGAGAGAAGGAAAGAGAGAGAATAGGAGAGAGGGGGGAGAGAGGCGCACATACACAGACATTTGTATTGATGAAAGATACATAATTGCAAAAAGAGACAGAAAGAAATAGAATAGAAGAGAGAGAGAGAGACGCACATACATGTACATGTACACAGACATTTGTATTGATGAAAGATACATAATTGCAAATTGTTCATTACCCCCGAGGTGTTTACTTTTCGGAGACTGTATGTACATTATGTCAGAGAACATCCTGCCAGGTCCAACCTATTCCCTACTCGATTGTGTGATTCCCATAGAGTTAATACAGGACCCACAAGGTTCATGTGGGCAATGGGTTAAATATAAATGAATATGCAAAGAAAGGTAAACAAATCAGCCAAAATTACTCGGTACTTGTACCCCGAGGCTCTTTTAATTGATCGCAAAAGTCAGTTCGGTGGAAAAATATCCCCAGAACTGAGATACAGTGAATCAAACATGATATACTTTTGAATGTATACATGTATTACTTTGCTTGGTGGCGACCAAATATAGGTTTTGGGCCTATAAAATTTGAGGCAGTTGATTTCTTGCATTGTATTTGTGACCATACCAAATCCAGCCAGACATAATACCAATTACTATGAAAAATTAATTGATGTTCATATCCGTACTTGACTCTAACTTAACCTGCTCCCTACTAGATTTTGCAATTCCTATTAACCTGTTGCTTACGGGAACCGGGTGGGCTATGTACAAAGTCTATGGGAATTTCAGAATCTCAAAGTGAATGGGTTAATATACAAGTACATGACCCACCAGAACAGAGATAATATTTAATGTATCACTTTTTCATGGCAACCAAATACAGGTTTTTTTCTGGCCCATAACATTAGAGACAGTTAAATTCTAGTATCTGTGACTCTGACCGTACCAACTCCCGCCAGACATATTACCAATGACTATAAAGAATAATTGATGTGCATAAATATATGCATAGGTACTTCACTTTAATTAAATCCCAATACTGTTTGCCAATTTACATTTCAATGGACCTTTTGTTGCTATGTTCAGTTTTAAAATGTTAATGAATTCAAACATAAAGAAAACTGACCAGAATGATATTATATAAATTAAAATCAATAACAAAAGTTAAGAGGCCAAATTTCTTTGCTCATTTTAATTCATATAAAAAAGGGTTCTAGGTAGAGAAAGGGAAAAAAGTCACGATTTATCTGGAAAGTAGCGTGTCACAACTCCATTGACTCCAGACATGTCCCGATCGATGACTGATGAGTAACGCAAACTCAACACAGCTGAACTGACGTCTGACTCCAGTGTACATGTATGGATACAGTCACAAAGGAACAGGTGAACAAACAATGCATCTTCCATTAACCCCTTCCTTTTGAGATTCTGAAATCCCCATAGACTTTGTACATAGCCCACCCGGTTCCCGTAAGCAATGGGTTAACGCCTTGAGTGCCAATCTCGCAAATTTGCACCACATAGTTTATATAAATTACACTGAGCTGCCTATATTCCTGGCAAGCTAGGAGTTAAACAAAAATGATTGGTACATCTTGGGATTGGATGGATCTATGGGAAAATTTGGGATAAGCTAAAATTTTAAGTATGAATTCACGTCTGAAAAGTATATAATACAACTGGAGTCCAACTCCAACGTATGGATACAGTAACAAAGGGACAGGTGAACTAACAATGCATCTTCCATTAACCTTTTGCCCACAAGAACCTGGTGGAACCTGGGTGGCCCTGTATTAACTCTTAACGTGCCAGGGATTTCAATGCTATATGGCATTTGTGTGTATTGTAACTCGCAAAAATGCGAGCTTGGCACGTTAGGAGTTAACTCTATGAGGATTGCAATATCTAGTAGGGAACAGGTTAACCTATTGCCTATAGGAACCTGTTGGGCCCTGTATTAACTCTATGGGGATTGCAGTATCTAGCAATGCACAGGTTAACCCATTGCCTACGGGAACCTGGTAGGTCCTCTATTAGCTCTATGGGGATCGCAATATCTAGTAGGGAACAGGTTAACCCATTGGTATATATTGGGATTGCATCTATGGGGGAAAGTGTGCTATATATACATGTATACCAAAATTAAAAAGTTCTTCAATGGGTTGACTTTTAAAGGTTTACGCCACAACATAAAAGTATGTTAAATATTTTGTCTGCCTCAACAATATGAATGCAGTGCCGAAGAGACAGGTGAACTAACAAAGTATCTTTCTTTAACTCATTGGTATATCTCGAGATTGGAACTTTCAGTCGGAAACATCATAATTGTAGTCTGTCACATGAAACATGTTCTGGACATACTTGGCAATAAGCCTAAATTTGAACAGATAAAAGTTACTGTCCCAAAACTGTAGGTAAGACAGTGAGACATAACAAAAACAATGATTAAAGTGGAGACAAGACAAACCCTGTGTTCACACAAAAAAATTTCATCCCTTAATCATGACTAAAGAATCAACAGCTGACTATAGAATCAGCTGCTGATTAGCTATACGATGAAATTCGTGTGTCTGAACGCTGATTAACGAAACGATGTATCGTTAGTCATGACTCTTAAACGAAACACGGGTTTTATCGTCGTTTCGTACGAGAGCTGACTATAGAATCATGCTCTGTTTGTGTGTGAACAACCACATCTCGCTTAATCATGATTAGCTATACGACTCATAACTAACTGGGCGTGGCTTAACGTGAACGTTCGCGTGAACAGGCCAACACACTGCGCAGTAGCAAACTGCGCAATTATACGATGTTCGGTGCACCTGGAAGCCAGCTGTTGTGGAATATTGGCTTTGTGTGTGAACGTAAGAGGTAGTTTGGTTTAATACGTCCTATCGTTAGGCATGATTCTTTAGTCATGATTAAGGAATGAAAATGTTTGTGTGTGAACACGCTGATAATCAGCAACCGTTCTGTAATTTAAACATTATAATCACATGAAACATATCCAGGACATACCTGGTAATAAACATTAATTTGCCAAATGAGAGTCATTGTCAAAAATTGTAGCTATGACTTTGAAACATAACATAAACAATAATTAAAGAGGAGATAAGATACAATCAGCAACCGGTCTGCAATTTAAACATTCTAGTTATATGAAACATATCCTGGACATACCTGACGATAAACATAAACTTGAACAAATGAGATTAACTGTCCAAGAGTGGTAGCTATGACAGTGAGACAAAATATAAACAATGATTAAAGAGGAGATAAGATACCATCAGCAATCAGCCTGCATTTTGATAAATGTCACGTCAACAGACATCCTGCCATGGCAAAGCAAAACAATGATAGAAAGGACAGACAAGGGAGAAAAGGGAGGGGGTTTTAGTTGCATAACACAGACCACATATATTGTACGCCTATCATGCACATATTATAGGAGCAATAATAACGACAAAACATTAAAGGGATCTAGTAACTTTGTTGACATGTGCAAAAAGTGATGAAGGGTTGATGCAATGTATATTGTTGTTATCTCATATGTCCACAGGGTATTGTGTGAAAATTTCAAGTCAAATGGACATTGCATGGCCAAGTAATGAGCGAAAAATGCAAAGTGATATTCACTAACTCACTGCACTCACTTTGAACACGGTTTCAAAACTCCGGGGAGTTTTTCTTATCTGAATACTTCGATTGTACATATCTTTGTAACGAAAGGGAAATTTGAAAAACCAAAACCGGTCCCATGATTTTATTGTCAATATGAATACAACAAGGTATGAGGGAACCGCTAGAATTAAAATTTTATTTTGAAGATTTGGACAATGTTACTAAGTCCCTTTAAAGAGGGAATACAGTTGGTTAGACCACAATCAATGTACACATACAATTCCTAAATTATAGAAATTATAATATGGAGACCAAACGATAAGATGTAATTGCTTTCAAATGTTGATATTCAGATTTTTGTATTATATGAATCTTAATTAATTGCTTATGAATTGTGATACTGTGAACCCAAGACAATTTTCCATTGAGTTGGTTGGTTGGACCAATAAACTATTGAATATTGAATTGGAATTGAATATTGAATATGAACAATAGATAAGCAATAAGCCATATCAGAATTTCCTCTAGTAAAATCAGCATTTTACTTTGGAAAGGGCAATAAGGCAGAAAACCAGGGAACCACAGTGGTATAATTCCGCAGACCAAAGTTATGACAGACTATTATTTTCACGATGAGTCAAGATGAATACAGCCACAACCATTCCGTGAAGAGAGGGGCCGGATGCAAAGTGCTCGAGTAGAAAGGAGTTGTTTAGTTTGCGTGATCTCCCTTCATAAGTGGTCATGGTGGCCCCCACTATTGGTAGAGAATTCTTAGGGGGTATACAAAAGACGCTGTTATACACTCACATTTGCAAAAGGATATTAAATGTTTGGGGATCAAACCTATCCTAGGACTTGATATGATTGCACTTAGTAGAGTATTTCTGAGGGATTTTTTTTTGTGATGCATTTGAAATACTATCAGCAGTCATGATTGCATTTGGCTTTGAATTTTAGACAATACACCTTTACAGGGAGAAGGAGAGGGTATGTAGGGAACCCCAGTGGTATCATTATGGAGACCACATTAATGGCAAACTATCGTTTTTATGATGAGTCAAGGTGAAGCCACCCAGTGCTTCCATGAAAAGAGTGCCGCAAAGTAAAGAGAACTGGGTTGTTTGGTTTACATGATCTCCCTTCGTAAGTGGTCATGATGGAGTAATTCTGGGAGGTACACAAACAAGAATGCTTTTGTTCACTCATGATTGCAAAAGGACATTAAAGGTTTGAGAAATAAACCTATCATATGAAAGGAGCAAAATGATTGTGTGGTCAGATATGATTGCAATCAGTAGAGTAATATTGAAGGACTTTTTCTTCTTCTTTTAGTCAGGTGAAATGCTTCAGTAGTCCCCGATTTCAGACAACATACTTTCAAATGGGGGAGGAGGTGGTTTAAGGGAACCCCAGTGGTATAATTACGCAGACCACAGTTATGGCAGACTATTATCTTCACGGTGAGTCAGGAACGTTAAGCGATAGGCGGCGGCTCTTCAATGACAGAAGGGGCGCAAAGTGAGAAACGCAAGTTGTTTGCTTTGCGTGATCTCCCTCCGTAAGTGGTCGCTGTGGGGCCTTGCTTCCTCACGTGCTCCAATTGACTGATAGACGTAGTAGGGTAGAGTAACTCTGATAGAGGCTTTCATACCAGGGTTTTCATAATTTTTAAGTCCAACTTAGAGATAAGTTCAACTTAGGATCTTTGTGAAACACCCCCCAGGAGATGAATATGATGGCAGAATAGCAGAATAGTGGTAGAATGGGTGATAAGAATAAAATCGATTTGCAGGCATCATAATTAAAACCAGGCAGTTTATCTCGCAGTGTGAAGGAGGTCTCTGTGTTTTGAATGTCATTCATTAATATGTGTAGACTTGGAGGTATTTTAATGTATCATGTAAGAATCGATTGGCAAGCATCATGATTAAAACCAGACAAGTTCTCTTTCTGTGTGAAAGCAGCCTCTGTGTTGTCTTGTCATTCATTCATATGATTAGAGTATGAGGCATTTTGATAAATAACATAAAAAGAATCAATACAATTGGCAAAGATCATGATCACGAGCAGGCAAGTTCTCTCTCCGTGCGAAATGGTCTCTGTGTTGTCTCACCACTCATTCATGCATGTGGGATGACGTATAGCTTTTCTTAATTATGTTGGCTCCAATAACTCGAAACACAAAGTTTAGGACAGGTATCAATGAAAGAAAAAAATAAGTAAACACCAAGAATCAGCTCTCCCTCTTTTTTTCTTTCCAAGCTAGGAAGTGACTCAGAAAAGAAACCTGACTAGAAATAGTCTACCCCAATTACTGTGACTGGTAAACCATTCTTGTACTAGGGAAGGGTGGCTAACCCCCAACACTTTGGTATATTACAGAAAGCAATTTACACTATTCAAATTAAGATAATTTTCACCTAATTGTGTCTGTAAAAAAAAACATAGTAGCCATCAGTTCCCCATATTAAACAGATCTCGTAGAATCTGTCTCTTTTTTTCATTTAATCAAATTTACATCGGCAAAAACCTGTGTCCGACTGCAACAACGGATCGGCATCTAGAGCATCAAGACTGGACTCTAATATGCAACGATAATTGCAAAGTATGGTTTGTGTTTTAAATACTGGTAAGGAAAAGGTTAACTTGAACTTCCATTCCTTATCAGTCCCCCATATCAAACAGACTGGCTATTTCTTTTCACTAGTCGTGATCCCATATTTTGTTCGTCCGAGTGACATCGGCACGACCCATGTCCATCCTCAACAACGGATCACATCGGCCATCAAGACTGGCTTCTAATAGGGAAGGGTAATTGCACAATACGGAATGTGTTTGCCCACCAGATGACTCAGTAGCTCAACAAATAGCAGGAGGAGAGAGGGTTAGCTGGGTCCGGAGGATGATGATAGAGAGAGCAAGAAACGGAGACGCAGGCTTCTTTTCAAGCTTGACTGCCTTGAGTTTGATTTACCCAAACTCTGTGAGCAAATTACAGGTCTCTTTTAAAAACATTTTAATTTCATTTTTAGGGGCTACTTTTCAATCTAACCTGCCATAAAATTGCTCACTTTAAATTTGTTTTAAATGATGATCTGTATGAACGATTACAAGGGCTTTTAAATGAATTTTGGGGCTAAATTGTCCCAAATTCCCTTGCGCACTTTTTTCAGATAATACGTATTAAGATACATAGAAAATGAAAGAGAGAATAAAAGGATAGCAGACAGAGTTCTATAAGGAAGAAAAGAAGAATAAAATATAGATAGAAATTGATAATTGGAACTATCCAGCCAGAAATGGGCAACAATTTAATAAACAAAGGGAGTTAAACAAGAATATTTAGGAATAGGGATAAAGATGTTAATAGGGGACATGCAGATAGACAGAGTGAAAGTCATAGGACTAGAGACAATTCAGATGCAGAGATATAAGCCGGTGTCACACACAATTATCTAGATAATAGCTATCTAGATAATTCACCTACGTATGTGACAGGCAAGTGAGAGGCATGCTATGAATTATCTAGATAATTAACCCCTGTGTGACACCACCTATCGACAAAGTTTAACCCATAACGTTAATTTGATTGTGCCTTAATTAACACACATTCTCCACAAACCTGTGCCCCAAAAATGAGAGACCTGTCCTAAATGGACAAGATAACAAGGCATACAGTAATAATACTCGGAGAGAAACATTAGCGAGAAAAGGAGAGAAAATGAGAAAGATAGAGGAAGAAAGAGAGAGGAGAAAGAAACAAGATGAATAAAGATGGGGTAGGTGAAGTAAGAAATAAATAGAAAATTATACATCATCTACATGGTGTAAAGGAGAAATCCTGGGTGCAGACTTTGTTATATGGTGTTTAGGAAGCTATCTAATGGTGTGGAACGTTCACAACTTTAGGTATTAACAGGCTTGACTGGTGTGAAAAAAAAGTTGAAGCAAAGTCCAAGGTCTCCCTTAAAAACTGTACAAGAAGGGCCCAAGAAGGGATTAAATATGGATTTGTCTGGAACAGAGATGTGTGAGGGTTGAGGGAATATATGAATCCATGATTTTTTCTGCTTGTTGTTTGGTCAGCCATATGTGCTTAATGACACATACCAAAGAGGTGGCAAATTATGGATCGAGGGTGCGATAAATAACCTCACTAGTATTCCTATGCTGACAATAGTGCTTATTAAATGAAGCGTTTAACAGTCATTACTTTTTAGTTTGTCATAGGAGAATGCCATAACAGATTAAACATAGTGAACTATCAGTAGCTACAATGTATGAGGGTTAAGCAGTATTTACATCATGTTATGACGGCCATTGTAACAACTATAAATTCCAACATCTTGACGAACACTGCAGTTAACGACCCTGAAAGAATTGCAGATTATTTAGTGAAAAAATAGGAATGTGAGGAAAACCTTTGAAATCAAATCAATTTTTGCTGTTGTTTGGTCAGCAAGTTTTACTAAATGACACATACCATAGAGCTGTTAAGTTATGGATCGATGGTATGAAAAGAAAACCTTGGATTAAAAAGCATTGGTTTCAAATAGAGGACAAAATAATATATTCTGACAAGTAATTAAGCGAATAAAACACTGGAATTTTTACATACTGTTTTTGTTTTGAGCGTGCACTAACAAATGCGGTAACCACTGACATAGCAGCAGATTTAACAGCAGCGGTTACATTTACCAACTTTTGTTAGTGCATGCTGAAATGTGCTTGGATGACATGTCATATGGAACAGTTGAAAAACATGGCCGCCTCCAGTGGTCATTCAAAACAGATTATAGACTATATAGTGGTTTCAAAAACATGGATTATTTCCATCATTAGTGATACACATGAGGAAATATAGGGACTAGAATTGACAGGAATTATGCACTGATCAGTTACAGTATGCAAAAATTACAGCGTTTCATTCCCCTTTAAGGTGAACCTCCACAATATAACAAACAACAGTCAAAGAAAAAATCTATATACTGCAAGGTGCACAACATTAAACAATGGTCCAAATTAGGAATTCACGCTGGACAAAGAAATAAATTCACTTAACCAATTGCCTACAGGCACCTAGTTGGCCCTGTTTTAACTCTACGTGGATTGCAAAGTGTGGTAGGGAACAGGTTAACCCATTGCCTACTGGAACTAGATGGGCCCTGTATTAACTCTATGGGGATTGCAAAGTCTGGTAGGGACCAGGTTAACAGAGCGAGGGAGAAAGGGAGTGATATATGCCTAAGGTCCCAGTGAGGAAATGAGGATGATGTCATGACTCACATTACTACAAATTTAATGGAGGCGGCATAAATTATTTATCTACCCTTCTGCTCTAAATAGAGAAGCAAATTCTCTCTTTATCCAACTGTTGTTAATCATTCCAACATCACTTTGCATTGGTTAGGATCAAATTGACTAAATATTTAATTAACCTATTCACTTCTATATTCTGCAATCCTAATAGAGTAAGTACAGGGTCTATTAGGTTCACATAGGCAATGTGTTAATCACTCTACCATCACTTTGCATTGGTTGCCAAGGCTCAGCCGACCATGTGTTCTCCAGACAGCCATCATAATAACGGTAGCACACAAACATACTGGGGTTGAATGCTACTCGATGGGTTGCAGCTGACGACAACGATGATTAATTGTTTCTTCTTGCGCTATTTGCAACATGAACCGGCAATCTGCTCAACCGAAATGTGTTAAAAATCAATGACCCGGACATATTTATTGGTTACTGATTAATCACAATCAGTCTGTCCATGTATTTGTTTCTTTGTCTCTCTCTCTCTCTCTCCCTGTTTCACTTTATATCTTTCTATCTATCTATCTATCTATCTATCTATCTATCTATCTATCTATCTATCTATCTATCTATCTATCCTTCCATCCATCCTTTCTTCCTTCCTTTCATCTTTACTTTATTATTTCTTTCTTAACAATTAAAAATATTATGCTATACTATTTTGTACATTTTGATCCTTGTTATTTGTTCATGATTGTTTCAAAATGTAAACAAACAGAAAAATTATGTACTTTGATTGTATTGTACATTTTTACTTTTGTTTTATAATTCTGGAAATTAATCTTCCTTTCTTTCTAAATTTGTCTTTCTCTCAAACAAACACATGACAAAATAAAGCTGTGTTAACTTATAAACGAATGTAAATACATACTTTAATCAACATAGTTTCTACTTTTAATTCAAACAGAGTGAAACTGAACAGTAATACATTAAATAAATTAAACTGTGCAAAAAAAATTGGGCTTCCCCCAAAATCAAACCCCAAACATCCAAATGACTGTAAAGGTGCCCTAAATGATAGCTGTCCTTCCCTATATAAAACCCTTTTCAATGCTTGTACGCAAAAACCTGACACAGACCTAGTTTGCGACACAAACCTAGTTTGTCACACACACAAGAAGACGAAACTACACAGGTTACTGTAATGAAAGTATTTCTTTCCACATCCAACCAGACACAATTTGTCTGAACCCCAAGGGTCAATAAACCAAACACCCTAGCCGTTGTTTGTCCCACTACGCTCTGCAAAGGAATCAATACAGCGGGTCAATCCCGATCGGTGTAACGTCGATCGAGAGACAAGTTTGCAGGCAATAATGAAGTTTTGGTTGTGCTATACTAGCCGCAATGTACAACAATGGTACATATCATTTTGAAATGTACATTATGGAATGTAAACACTAAATACATGGAACATGTCATTTTGGAAGTTTAAACAAAAAATTGAGGAAAGACTTGAGCAAAGACTTGAGCCCAGAATAACAAGCAATAATGAAACAAAAGGGATTTTATTCAGAATCTGGCAAAAACGCCATAACAAGCAATACAGTAACAACAAGTATTATCTTCTCCAACTTGGTTAAATATTTTGACCATCAAAATAAATAAATCTCTAATGAATATAAACAAGTATGGTGAAAAAGCCATCACAATTTTACACGTTGTCAGCTTCTATGATCAACTTACCTCCTAATTGGGATATCCCAGCATTCCCTGCGGCAATGCCGGCACCCATCTTGTCATTCAATACTCCTTTCCACTGAGAAACAAAAGAAGAAAATACATTTTGGGACTTGTTTGCAGACAGATATTAGATAAAAAGGGAAAACAAAGGTAAACAAATGAAAATCATATGTCTGACAAGGGATAAGCTAACTTTTTATTACATGTAGACATGCACTTTTTAGCAATGACGTAGCGTGATCCGCCTGATTGAGGGGGCATGCTCCTTGTATTTCTTATTATTTTTCACATTTTTCCATATAATCATTAATAATAATTTATTCTTTTAAAGCGCATTTCCAAACTATATAAACTGTTTGATGCTCTTTAAGCCCGGCGCAGACAGAGCCGACTCGACCCGATCCGACTGGTTTTAATCAGGCTAGAGTTGGGCCCGGTCGGTCGGAGCAGATTTATCTTGTTGAATCGGCCCCAACTGGCATCCGACTTTCTCTCAACTGGCAAAATGTGTGTCGCGAGGCACTGAAAACTGAGCCGATCGGAATTACAACCAGTCGAGTCGGCTCTGTCTGCGCCGGGCATTACAACCTCTCTGAAAATGCAATCTGCAATAAAAATAAATATGTCTTCAAACTTTTTTTACATGATTTATGTCCATATGTTTTTAGTTTCTTGTCTAATTATTGGGGAAATTTGCCCCTGTACCCCAAGAAGCTAAACCACTGCTTAATTGGTACTGGTAAACATTTGTATTAAATTTGAGGATAAAGAAAAAAATACCTTTGAGTCTAATTCAAATTGTGTGCTAAACAGTCGTTTTAATCAAAATAACAAATCAAGTGATTCATACCGCTATAAATATATTCAATCGTGATTAGAGATACTCTTCCCTTGGAAAAGCACCTGAAATCTCTTTATTTTGACTATACTTATCTAATTCTATATCATATTTCTGAAGTATTTTGAAATACAGTTCAATTAACGTATGAATAATGGGTGAGACTTTTGGCCTAAAGTCATTTTAAAACAAAGAGATGTATTTTATGTATTTTTCAATTGATTTCTTTTTCTTCCAGTTTTGTCTTTGTTACCATTTCATGCAATTATGTGTTGCTATGAGTAATTATGAGTAAAATAAACAATATGACATCGAGTAGAACACCATGTACGCTAATAGTGGTCACAAAAATATCAACACAGCATCACTATTCCAATCCACTTAATTCAAATTTAAAATGAGCAAAGAAAATAAGGTTTTCCCTGAGAATTTTTGTCTTTCTATTCTTTGCTCATTTCCATTGATATTGTATATCCCTGGTCAGTTTCCCTTAGATGTTTTAAACCACTTATTATTCATCTATACTATTCATCTTTATACTATCTAAATATATATTTTCATAATAAATAAGCACAACCAATCACCAAATATGATGACTCATGATACAAAAACACAGAATAGTTTGTTTCCAATTTACATTGTAGATTACAAAAATAACACTAATTATCTGGATATCTGGCCCCTAGAAGCTTGACCCTGCATTAATTGCTGGTGGCGCTACAGCTTGACTGAATCTATTTGTCTGTTGGGGAAGGTTTTAGGTCAATTGTATGATTATAAAACAAAGCAAACATAAAACCCAATCTCCAATTTTAGTTTGACTTACTTACTTTCTTCAAATATCATGCTGGTTTCAATGTTAAGAAAATGAACATTTATTTTTTTTAATTATTATGTATTTGGAAAGGTACAGCATGCATCAACTGTGATTCTTTACCATGTTATCATTTATTTATGTTTTTCAGATTTTTCGCAAGCAAACCCCTCACGAAACCTTTAACATTATGAAGATAATCCACTATCAACAGGCTGATGGATAAATTATTTGAAAAAAATGAGAATCAAAACCGCTGGCCACTAATCTAAACAAAATCATGCCAGGACATCTCATCATACGATTTGTGAATTAAATAAACAAATCAAATGAAAATTGGTCTGTTTTTGCCTCGAGTGATACTATGCATTTATGGTAAATCTGGTGTCTACTTAATACATTTGCAAGAATAACAATCGCAGTTTTAAATTAAATTAGGATGGTGGTGTGGCTAGTATTATTAGCGCAGCTTCTCCTTCATCGGTCCTTCTCTCTTGAACGCTCTCCCATACCGGATAAAAAGCTCTCCTTCTGTTGACTCTTTCAAAGAACACTTTCAGTCATAGCTCAAACATAGACTCTATCTACAACTTTCTTCTCAAAGCGCTTAGAGGCTGGCTTGCAGTAGGCGCTATTTAAATGTGTTATATTATTATTATTATTATTACAGACACTGGCTATTTGGTTGAGATTTATACAGGGAGTATTTATTAAGAGACAACAGCTTTTAATCTCTCTCTCTTTCCCAGGTTCATTGTCCCTGTAAAGGATGTTGGAGACCTATTTGAACACTTCTTATCAAATGTTGATGTTACTGAGAAGGACATAAATGATGAGGAATCGATCAGTTTCTCGAATCCGAGACCCCATTATTAGAGGTAAATAATCCGATATATCATGCCACAACACCTCTACGTGTCTATGTAGAAATGCATAATTATGAAATAGAACTATTATATCATCAATTGGTTGAAAGGCCAAAATTATTGGAGATAAACTCTTTTAAATGAACTACACATTTATCCCCTAAAGTTGAATAGCAGCACTGGAAAGGTTATGGAAAGCCTACATACAGTATATTGTGAATATGTTTGTATGAAGTTCATCTGTATTGGTATTTCATAAGAAGCAACAATTTGAACTTTCGATCACAATACAAATACTTACCTCCAAAATGTTTGGGTGTCATCTACAGCCTTCGTCAGCGTTCTGACCCGACTTATGATCAAAACTTTAAATTATTGCTTTGTATATATATTGTTAAAATAGCATACAGACAATTTAAAATGGCAAAATCTGAAACAGTCACTGCTAAGATATGATATATTATTTTTCATTGTCAGGGATAAAAGCAAATTCATTTCAATGTTTTTAATTGAGGGATTTCTAGAAACTGTTCTTCAACTTTAAAATTGTGAGTCATATGTATTTGGAAGCGGTAATTTGCAAGTCTAATTCTTATGGATGTTATTAGCCAAGGACAGATAATTGTCTTCCTTGGCACCATTAGATATTCATAGCCAATCAGTTTACATTTAACCCTATCAATGTATACATTCTCTATAGGCCACAGAGGTATTATGGGAGGATATTTGATTTTGATAAATATCACACATACATTTTCTATAGGTATCAACCAGAGCATAGTATTTTCTGGAAAAGTTCTGAAAGGTTATCCAATTCAAGACTTTTTTCATTTTGGTATAAACTGTATTCTCTATGGAACACAGCCTTAGAACTATTGGGACCCGTCCTAAATGGGTTAAGCCAGTCATATTGGGACATGAAAATGGTGGTTTAAATTATGCTGGGGAAATACCACGTGACACAATCTACTTGGGCAGACCAACCAATGGGTAAACCTATTGAAAACAAATCAATGGTATAACACGCATTCTAACCTTGCAACAGCCTAAGAATCTTTGAGACGAGTCCTAATGGGTTAACCCCTAGCAAAATGAGACATGAAAATGGCTGTTTACATAATGTAGGGGGAACTACCAACATTTATTGGGTCCGACTCATTGATGGGATTTAGGGGTAATCTCATAAAGGAAATTTATTCCAGTGATTATCATTAAAATGCAGTTTAAGATTCAAGCTGAGTAAACAGAATGGAAGGTACCCATTTAATCTGGGTTATTGGCCTCTGACACATCACAATTAAAATTCCACTAGTTTGTTTAATCTGTCATGTATTTTTGTGTGTCTAGGATCACCTGTTACAGTACGTTCAAAAGTGAGGGGGAGTTTTTTTACACTGATGTAGCAATTCATAACATTAAATCTCAGCCTGTATACGAATTTTGAACAATGATGAACATTTGTAATTAGAATCTTTTGGAATAAGGAAAATTAATTTTCAATACAACACACCTTCCAGATATTTAAACCAACCCAATTGACAAATTCAAACAAATAGCCTTGGGTGGAAATTAAATGGGCACTTTTATTAGGGTTTACCCATTCAGGACTGTCTGATTTGGGTACAACATGCATTCTCCATAGACTCCTGCCTGAGTATTTTGGGGACCAGTCCTGAATGGGTTAATCTACTGTAGATCTGAACACAGGAGATACACGGACACCTTCACATGTATGCAATGCAAACTCCTTCCTAACCTACATTAATAAATGTTGCGTAGTGTGGCTGAATATTCCCTTATAAATGTTTTGTATGGGGAATTTTTGTCACATTATTGAGGGCACATGCCCCCCAACTCCGACCAACTCCGTGATCTCAGTCCTACTTAGGTGGTCTTCCTTGGTTGTCAACTATCTATGCCCAGTTGCTTTTCAGAAGCTATATAATACCACACACACACCTCAAATAAATAGGTCTCCGTCTACCTTTTTTCATTTGCTAATCTTTTTCCATCTTTCTTATATTTTAAATATTCTTACTTTTTGTTTTCTTTCCCTCCCTTCTCTTGTCTTCTATTTTACAAACATATCTTTTCCTTTCCATTATAATCATTCCCCACCCCTAATCCATAAACTGTTGGTGATGTTTGGTAGACGCTGCCATTTCTAATTAAACCACTGTTGAGAGATGAATGTAACATAGTGTACTGAGGTAATGATGGCAAAAGGGCTATCCACTTGGTAATAACTACCACTTACTTCAATCCACCCACCCAAAAGGGCTACCCCCCCCCCCCCCACCCCCCCCCACCCCCCCCCCCCCCCCCAACCCTTTGTTATCTTGAAGTCTTGAATGACATTAGCAATGTCACTGCCTGCTAGTCTGGTACTACTTTCAAAATCTGTCATCAATTCTGGTGCTATGGCTACAAAATATACAAATGGACTTAATACAGACACATGAATTCAAGATTATTTATATACATAACTATGTACACTTTGAATTGTATATTATTCCTGAATTAAACTTCACACATTGCAACATTGTGTAACATCTTGACAGACTGGCAATACTTGTTTGTGTACTCACTGTTCCACGAGTTAAAGATAACGGAGAAAGATGAAGGGGAGAAGGGGGAGCAGGGAGAGGAGGAAACCAAAGGGGGATAAGGAACAGGGATATAAGGTAGAGGTGATAAAGCAGACAAATAGAATTAAAACATGAAGAAAATTGAATTGAAAATTTAAGAAAAATTAAGAAAAAGAAGCTATTATCTACAAATCATCATTGCACTGAAATTCAGAAACACATCAAGCCAGCAATTTTCATAAAGAATTTGATTTTTGAGAATGAAGAAATAAATCAATCTGAACACAAAAAAAGATAAGGAGAAGAACAAGGAGGGGGAATAGGAGGTAGATAATGTGGTGGAGGAGGAAAAAGTAGATAAATGGAATTCAAAGCAAACATGAAGAAAATCGAAGGACGAGCTATATTGGTAGGTCCCACTACTCTCCTAGCTACCTTCTATCTAATAGGGAACACCTACCCTGGGGCAACACTGCTAACTTAGAGAAGCCCCTTTCCCAAAATAAACTAACCAGTTATTGCTGCTCTACTGACGATTGAAAAAATGAAGGGAGAAAAGGAGAAAATACAATTGTAACTCCTCCGAGTGTTTCAGGGCAGATGAGACACAATGACAACAGACCAGGGTCCCCTTGCACAAAAAAGTTACACTTTAAAAGTAAGTCCAGCTCAAATTATCTTTAAACTAATAAGCATTTAATATTATCAGACATAAATGGATCATAACCTTTGTCCAATGTTCACTCACGCAGAAAAAAAAGAAAAGAATTTGAATGTTTACTAGACATTATGACAGCAGGTCCAGGACAAATTGCACACAGAAATGAACCTCGATCAAATTCAGTCACACAACTGGCTTTTAAACCAATCTGTACTGAGTATCTGTTGACTTTTATATATTATCATGTTTCCTAACTGTTCATGCAACACACCCCAGAAGATGATGAAAAGGGGGGATTCTCTCTCTCCTCACCAACCAATGCCACCAAGCGAGAGGGGGGAATGAATCATCGGTCGCTCGTCTGGTCTCCCCAGAAAAAATAAAAATAGGACTTGAGACATTTATTGTTCGGCCTCCAGGAAGAGATATTTCTGGGGGATGTTTTAATGAGGCGGGGGACTTGTTGATGGAGAGGAAATACCTCCATCAAATTTAACCCACATCCCTCCCTTCCCCTCATCTACATCTCATCTAGGGTGAGAGTGAGAAGGGCACTAAGTTGATTTTTTGCCTAAATTTGCTAAAACGAGTTATGCATTCTGGTTTGAATATCTGAGCATCCTTTTTGCGATGAAACGTTTGATATAATAATCACATCTAATATTTTGAATATTCATAAAATATAAAAGAGAGCCACATTTCGTATTTACATGGATTTCAAACTATACACATGATTATCTCTGAAGTACAAAAAGTGACATAGCGCCCTTCTCTTTCTCAACCGACGATCTTTCTTCTGAATATGTTCCACTTTGAACAACAAACCGACTCCATCTCTACGTTCCATGCCCTTATCTTATTTTCCTGAACAAATATATCCAAGGGTGGTCCTCGAGCAATGACAATTTAATTACTACCAAAAACATCACAAGTGCACACTACAGGAGGAAAAGCTCATATATACAGGCATGCTTACAAAGTTTGCTTAGCCCAAGTGAATGTGTGTTTTTGTGGTTGTGAGTTCGTTTGTGTGCATCATCACTTTCTTGTTAAGTCAGCCAGAAAGAAAAAATAGGACTCAAGACATATATTGTTCCATCTGCAGTTCTTAGAAATCATTTCTAAATAATGATATCAAAGGTAGTCCTCGAGTAATGACATTTTAATTTCTACCCAAAAGATCACAAGTGTACATAAGCAAGGGTCCATAGATTTATGAGCATGTGTGCATGTTTGATTTTGCCCACGTGATTGTATGATTAGTTTATGGGATGTGCGTATCATCAACTTGTTGTCTGGTCCCATATCAGAAAAATAGGACACGAGACAAACAGCCACTAGAAAGAGGCATTTCTTGGGGCACTTTAAATGAGTCGGGGGGGGGGGGGGGGGTGGGTTTCTTAATCCACACCCCTCCCTGTCCACATTTACATGCATATCCTTTGTTTAAATATGTTCCATTTCAACTAATACCCGTTCCTCCCAACCCCTTCCACTATCTTTATTACAATGGTCTGTAAGCAATGATTCTGATTTGAAACCAAAAGGCAGCATCAACATACATGTAGCATAATAACAAGTGAAAGAATGTACATACATGTACTGTATGTCTAATGTACTAGTGAATGTATTTTTAACCCACTGAATGTCAATGATGTACATTTGAACCACACAATACACATAATTGCCATTGCTTAGTTATATCCCTGGCGAGCTAGGAGTAAAGCCATTCAAGACTAATTGATTTTGGTACAAAGTAAATTTCCCACCAACCCTACCTTGAGTACTTTTGGGACCAGTCACAAACGAATTAATATATTCAAACTCATGTGCCTGCATGTGTTTCTGTATACATGTAAGATTATGTGCCTGGGTGTGTATCATCACGTCCTTGCCTGGTCTCCAAAGAAATAGAACTAGGACAGACTGAGCCTCCAGGTATATATGTTTCTTGGGGCCGTAATAATGAGTCCAGGGACTTGTTGATAGAAAGGAAATATCTTCTTCACTCATGCTCTAAGAAAAGAACATTCTCACTGTGCATCCCACCTCTATTTATGTTCCTACGCCGCAGTTGAAGACCATTTGATTTTGGTCTAAACACACATGTTTTATATACCCCAGGCCACAATGTCTTAGGGTCAGTCTTTAATGGGTTAAAAGAGTGAGTCAGGATATTTCTGGTAGAAGGGAAATACCTTTTATTCTAACTAATTTTACACAAATCTCTCTCACTCCCCCGCCCCCACCTTTCTACAGAGTACCTTAATTCCTTTGATTTGATTTGATTAATTTATTTCTACATTTCAATACTTTTTAAAGCACACAATAATCAATATATATCAAGCACAAAATTTCTTGCACATTATGAGTAAAATAATAGAGTTCATTATATCTTCTTCATTAACGACATAGAAGAGACACAGTTTAATTGCTAGTACCTCCCTCCCATTTATTCACCCCTTTCGTAGACTAGATTATATCTTTGTGGACCTCTAGCTAGGACCATTTAATTTTTACTTATTTAAAATAAATATGAAAAGCCTCTAACTTGTTTTCTCAAATTATTCACTTGAATAAACATTGTTCAGTTCAACACACACACTTTTTCCATTGACATACATCAGAAGACGGCTATAATGCCTTGATTGATACTTTTCCGCAATTGCCAGACAATATATGCCCAAATTCATTGTTTTAAATGCAAGGACTATTATACTACTTTCCGAGGTCCATCGTTCAGGAATTTTTTCTTTTGAGATCTGTCCTCACTTTTACAACTATGCAAGAGCAGATACAGATGCACAAACTTACGTATGCACAGACACACAGAAACACAAACACACATATATGCACAAGAAAATAAAGGGTGGGAAAAGGGACATACGGGGAGTATTATGATCCAATCAACATCACCTTCGCCAATGGCCCGTGCCAATCTTCATTATCTCGGTCACATCTTTCACACATTTTGGTGGGGGAAGGAAATATAAAATGCATAATATCTGCCTTGGGCAAGTCAACATGATGCGCTCATACAAGGTGAGGAACCAATGTGTCACCTCGGTCGGTCGGTTGTCAGGTATGAAAGAGGTAGGGGCTATTTTTTTTTCCTGATGACAATTATCCAAAGTGTGGAAAACTCTTCCAGACAAGTGGCGGTAATTTACTTGGAGAGGAGAGATGGGTGAGGAGAGATGGGTGAGGAGAGATGGGTGATGAGGGGTTCCCCCTTGGGGTACTGGGGTGGTCTGGTCTCTAGAGAAAAAAACAAGAATCCATGAGAAGAGTTTTAAGAGACACATAGAGAAACGAAGGAAAGGGGAAATGGTGTAGGTTCGAAACAGAGGAAATTAATCATGATAATAATAATAAATATAGCATTTATAGAGCTCCATGTTTGTAGATAGCTATTCAGAGGTGAATTATTACCCTTGGTCATCAGGTACATGTCGAATCCATACAATTAACCTAATGTAGACAATATCAATTTGATAACATGCTTCCTCTGTACATACATGTACTCCAGCTCAAAATAATGGATTCAATAATTAAACGAAATGCAGAAATACAAGCTAGAACTGTTATTATGGCAATAAACTTTTTTTTCTATCTGAACTGTGTTCGATAAAAACACAAGGTGATTTTCTTCCAATGATTAGTACATAAATAAACAACACATCAGCTCATTCATAAATGCCATTTGTTCATAATGAAAAGCTAGAAGAACCATATATATATACATGTAGGTTAACTTTATAACCTCTAATTATCGACAGGTTATCGTTTTCAGAAAAATCCTAAATACTTCAGCACTACAAGAGACTTTACACATAAAGACAGACAGACCAAGGACAAGGTACCAGACTGAATCAGAGACAGCAAAAAAGGATGACTATCAATAAGAAGTCCTTGGCCATGAAACGATCCAGTCATACTGTGCTTCTGGCAAAGCTTGCAAAGCTTTCCAGGACACCTATCGTGGAAAGAGATCACCATGGAACTTATCATTCCCACGTTATGCCTGGAAATTTGATGATGTGCATATTAACTGCACAAAGAGTTTATATTGTATGCAAAAACTTATAAATGCCATTTCCAGTATATATGCATGTCTTTGCATATAACCCCTTCACATGAGCTATGGGCTGTGGTGAAGCGAAAGGGGGGCACGTGCCCCCTAATAATTTGAAAGAAACAATAGGAAACATAAAGGGACATTTTTTTAAAAGAAGAAAGAATACAACAAAAGGTGTAACCCCCCACCCCCCCCCCCCCCCCCCCCCCTCATTCAGTCCCACTAGCTACGGGGGTGGTTAGTTAGTTAGACAGTTAGTTACATTAGTTAGTTAGTTAGTTAGTTAGTTAGTACACTCAAGTGGTAATTTGGGCAAAGTTAAAAGCCCTATATAATGATCTTATATAAAAATCAATTTTTCAAATCAATTTCTTATTCAATTTATATTGGATTTCTGAAGAAAATGGAAACTGGTTATAAAATGGGATTTGAAAAGAAACAATATAGATTTTGGCGTACTTCTGAAGTTTATTTTGTTTATTTCTTTGTCTGGCTATAACTCCCTTAATCACACTTAAAGATAGTACGGGCATCTTCAAGTTCAGTAAAACATTGCATAAACCATACATCAAGTTGGTGAAATGTTTAAGTTCACAGTGATAAAGAATTCAAATGATGCAAAAAGAACCAATTGCTTTGTAGGTAAATTATCAGGCTCATTTTCTTTTCTATTCTAAATCTAAGTATCCTTTTACCAAGTTAAAGGAAAATTAACCTGCTACATCACAAAACTGATTGAATTACTTTGATTGTGCTTAGCCAAAATAAATGTTATACTTGATTTATGAACGTCAAGTACAAACATGAAGGTCTGTAGATGCTAGAATGATTAAATGGTCACAGTGACTGTTCATTATTTTGATTGATCAAGTCCTTTCACAATTAAAAAGCAATATTTATCCACTAAAAGATATTTTCAAGACTAGTTCTTAAACTTTTGAATTCCGGCTTGTTGATGGGGCATGAATACAACGCCTGGTTCACAAAACCTTACATTTATAACAATCATGCAATAAATCATAACCCGTGTACAGAAGGAACCCAAAATCACACCATATCAGTGACTTCTTTCCTTCCTTTTTTTTCTTTCTTTCCACCATCATCTTATAAATCTGGATATTCTATTTTTTTCCCACTTCTCATCTTGATTTTGGGGTACTTTTCTTTCCATTTACTCATCTGGACCACTCTTAATTAAAAGTGATGAGTAATCGAGACTCGGGGAAGTTAGGGCAGGGGGCAGCCCCGTTGGTAGCGCTGATGTACAATTTAGCTGGGGGCATATTTCATATTCTACAAAGAAATGCTCATCCTCTAGCTTCAATACTTGGTGTATTTGTGTGTATGTGTGTATAGATGTGGAGTATAGATGTGAATGTGTACAGTCAAAGCTGTCTTTGCATCTACCTGTCTATAGCAACCAACCTGCCTATACTGATGAGTAATCAAGACTGGGGGAAGTGGGGGCAGGGGGCAGGGGGCAGCCCCGTTGGTAGCGCTGATGTACAATTTAGCTGGGGGCACTTTTCATATCCTACAAGGATTGCTCAGCATTTAGCTTCAATAGTTGGTGTATATACCTGTGTATTATGTCTGTATAGATGTGATCAGCAATTGTGTATTGTATGCAGTGGATGTGCACTCAAACCTGTCTTAGCAGCCACCTGTCTACAGCAACCAACCTGCCTATAATGGTGAGTATTTGATACTCTGGGAAGTTAGGGCAGGGGGCAGCCCCGTTGGTAGCGCTGATGTACAATTTGGCTGGGGGCATTTTTCATATTCTACAAGGAATGCGTAGCATTTAGCTTCAGTAGTTGGTGTATAAGTGTGTATTTTGTCTGTATAGATGTGAAGTATAGAAGCGAATGTGTATTACATACAGTAAATATAAGTACAGTCAAAGCTGTCAAAGCAGACTTCAATCATGTATCAAAACTAATACCTGTTTACCTTTAAAGAAAGTGAAAATTTACATCAGATTTTATCACCAAGTGCCCATCGATTTTGACTACAATATAAAAGCATTCTGAAATCCTTTACAATTAAAATATATCTCCATGATTGGGAAGACCTTAGAAAAGTCAAAACACAGTCATTTCATTCTTCAATTACCATACGCCAAACAAGGTAAAAGACAATAGTGAAAGCTCCAAATGATTTTGGTTGTATTTGACAAAAGTTAATGGATCATTTTAACAGCAGCGATACTCATCCCAGTTTTACAGATTTCCCCCTTTTCCCCACAAAAATCCAGGGATATTAGATTTGACTTGTTCATAATTCATACATAAAATGATTCATTCATTGCTTGCAGAACTATCCATGTATTCCTAATTTATTGTAGTGTAAAGCTTAAATGATATTACTCAGGCTACAAGCTATTGATTTATTTGTCACAATATTGCCCACTTTGTAAAACAATCAATATTTCCATTAATCATATTTTAGAAACCAGAAGAAAAGATCTCAAGAGAATAATAAAACATGCATACACTGTGAGATACATGTATGCATTCCTTGAATTGTAGTATTACCGATTAGTCTCCGTAATTCAAACCGCAGTTTTGTGTGACTTTACCTCTATTTCACAAGTCTTGAGAGGGATTGAGCAGTGAATATTATCTGTCATTGCCTAATTAAAGGGACTTAGTAACATTGTCCAAATCCTCAAAATAAAATTTAAATTCTAGCGGTTCCCTTATACCTTGTTGTATTCGTATTAACAATAAAATCATGGGACAGGTTTCGGTTTTTCAAATTTCCCTTTCGTTAAAAAGATATGTATGATTGAAGTATTCAGATAAGAAAAACTCCGGGCGAGGGGCGAGTTTTTCTTCCGTGTACAAAGTGAGTGCAGTGAGTTACTGAATATCACTTTGCATTTTCGCTCATTACTTGGCCACACAATGTCCATTTGACTTGAAATTTTCACACAATACCCTGTGGACATATGAGATAACAACAATATACATTGCACCAACCATTCATCACTTTTTGCACATGTCAACAAAGTTACTAGATCCCTTTAAGGATTATACTTGCAAATAAAGGCTTCAAATATGACTCATTATAATTTCCATGCTCAAATATTTTGAAGACCAGTCCTGAAAGGGTAATTATCTATATTTATTTTTTGTATTTATTTATTTATTCATCTCTACATTTTCGCAAATTTAAAAAACAAACAATAAACAATACAACGTGATCAAGAATTTCTTATAATCAATGCAGCAAAAAATGGTTCTTTATTTAAATGAGAGTCGTATACAGCCTAGCTTTCAATCCTAGCAGGATCTTCGTCAGGGCAAAATGACAGTTACTACAAAAAGAACACAGAATATATACCAACATTAACACATGTATGGATGGGGGGCTGGGGGGAGGAAAGGAGGCGGAGACACAAAACAATGAAAGCAACTGTGAGTGGGAGAGTGCCAGGACTGCTTGACCAATCAGGTCAAACAGGCATAGGACTCTCATTTTACCACATTGCCGATTTTTTAGTAGACAAGCAGTTTTCAGCAGTATTTTCTTAATTCTTTATTTAAAGATAGGAGACATACTGTACCACAAGCCACAATTGGGGACTTACATACACTAATGATGGATAAAGATGCATGGCGTTGCATTGTGAACTCGATCCTTCATGCCTCCGCTGAATAGCAGTAGTACATACATTGTAGAAGTTTATTCGTGGAGCGATGTTGAAACATGGGGAAATACTGGAAATTTGAGAAACATCTATTATCAACATGTATGTATTCAATAAGCTGTAAAAACAAACCATAGTGATTCAATGTCTATGCCTGTCAGAGACAATGTATTGCATTAGGCCTCCATTGGGTCAGTGATAATAACTTGTCAAACAAATCAATACATAACTGATTTCAAGACAACTTTAAGAAATAAAAAGCATCGTTTAAGTCAATTACTAGACTAAAAGTCTTGCCATTATGCCAATGGCAGGTTTTGGTGCATATATACACCAAAACCTAAGTAATTTTTTTATCAGCGGCTATAGAGTAAGCAAGACAGAAAGCTGGGATGTGGGAGAGAGAGGGGGGAAAAGGGGAATGGAAAATGAAGGGTAGATGGTAGAGAGTGGATTCATGTTCTGTGGCATTAAATACATAATAGAGAAACATATATATGTGCCTCTAAGAGAGAGATACAGCTGTATAAAGAACTGAGGAGAAAGAGAGAAAAAAAACAATTATTTATAGAGATAAATAGAGACACATAAACCAGTTCACAATCATTTTATTTTGATGGATGGAGAGAAGGTGAGATAGAAATATAAAGAGATGGATAAACAATTATAGAGATAAAAAAGACACATTTAGAAAGAGAAGGAGGAAGATAGAAAGGGTAGAGAAATGAAGACAGATAGAAGGTGATTAGAAATTATCCATTTGTTTATAGAGATCAACAGAAATAGAAAAAGCCAGAAATAAAATGACACAATATCAAGAGAAGTTCTAACCCCTTCAGGACTGGTCCTGAGAAAGAGATGGAGAGGAAAGGAGATGGCACAGGAAGAGTGAGAAAAAGAGATGTCTTCCAATAAATAAAAATAGAAAGATAGCGAAAAGGAGATGGGCATATGAAAAGAGAGAGAGAGAGAAAAAATAATAATTGAAGCAAGGGAGAGATGTCATTCAAATAAATGAAACTAGAAAGCTACAGAGAGAATAATAAGTTTGATAATAATAATAATAATAATAATAAACATTTGTACTGTATAGCGCATATTGCAAAAAAGCCTCTAAGCGCTTACAAATATTTACGTAAAATTAACAAAGGAAATTGACAGATGAAAATATAGAGAGAAATGGAAAGAAAGAAAAGGAGATGTTGATCAAATAAAGGAAAGGGGAAAGATAGACACAGAAAAGAGAAGGACAGGTCTATCCAATAAATAAAAACAACATCACAAATCACATTTTGGGGTAAATCTTAAAACTGACAACCAGTTATTAGCAGCCAATTGGGTCAACTCTCCTTTAGGCAATCTGTTAGAGAAGCTTGCCACATGTCAAATATGAAGAGAAGCATACTCGAGCACGATACTTGAATGTAACGTATTGGGGTAAAAAAAAGCAGTAAATAAATTGTCACAAAAAAGGGGCATTTTTGCCACTATTTCAGGTTGATAGATGCACTTTGGTTTCTGAAAGATAACATAGGAATATGTGTATCTAGGAATGTGAGGTGGGGGAGGGGACCTAGGAGATCATCGGGGCTCATGTTATAGTTTTAAAATTCATGTACCAATATTTTGGCAAAGCCAATTCAATTATCACAAAATTTAACTTTTTTTCTTGCAAATTTAGCTTGGTTTTGAGGCAAAATAAATTCTGATTATTTTGTTGCCAATATAAAGGATGTTATTAGGACAATTGAGCTTAGCTCCCTTCCCCCCTCTGTAAAATTGTCATAACATGCATGAATAATATATGTGCAGTCATCAAATTTTTAAAGATTATCCTCGTTTTTGTTGCTGTTGTTGACATAAATCCAAATAGATGAATTAGATGCACTTTCATTCCTAGCAAAATAAAATTTACAAGATTTGTTGACCAAAAATACAATTAAATGGCAAATATCTCTGCGCATCAAAGTACTTCCAACCTGTTATTCAATTCCTTATCAAGTCCTTATGGTGCACAGCTTCAGCTACATGTACAGTTTATCCTGAAGGCATTCTTTTATTTCACAAGTAGATGTAGAATTATCTCAAAACTAGAATAAATCAATGGGTCTACCCACATGTAGGTAAAAGCCTACGGCTCCCACCTGGGTTGGTGAGAAATACAAAGGCCCTTTTTTGGAATGTGTTATTGAATTTAAGGGACAGTAATGAAACAGTTTTCTTAAATAAATTTATATTAAAAAAAATTGTGTTACGTTTCTTCTGGGTACTTAACCTTTGAGCGCCAAATTAATTTTCATTTAAGACAATATTAAACTTTGACCTATTCCTTTAGACAAGTTTGAATGAAAATCTTAATCCTCCATTCATCTATGTACAGTGGATAGAAACTTGGTATGAAGTCAAGTGCCTGCACAATTGTCTTCACACTAATTTGTGTGTGCATTATATTCTATTAAATTATATTTCTACGAGTATTGTGACTAGAGTTGACCATGGCACTCAGAGCATTCTCTGAAAAACAACAGCCTGCACATTTCCCAGACAAGTCCTGAGCGGGTTAAGTAATCCTCTGGCTAATTTGTCAAATATTAAACCAAAACTGCAGCCATTTCAGTCTGGCATCATAAGATGTAACTTAGCAACCATCAAAGGTTTCAGTACCCTATCTTCCTTTATATTATTTCATGACACGGTGCTTCGAAAGAATGTTGTGTATCAACCATGGAATTTTGTCAATGATGGTTTGTTTGTACTTGTATGTGTTTGTCAATGAAATTATAGCAGGAAGAAGCTTGCTTGGCATATTGACTAGCAACATTTTAAATGATTATTTGGGCAATTCCACAAAAAATGTTACCCAAGGATGGAAAAATGAAACTCATGGGACAGTTTTGTTAACTACTGGATAGTAATGAGGAAGGACCATATTTTGATGACTAAAGGAAAAAAGTTTGAAATTCAATGCAGAATATTTTTTTTTTGGCCATTGAAGTTGGGACAAAAATTATATGTATTACCCCCCAAAACGATGAAATTTGCATCCGTTGTTTGTGAAATAAAATGTTAAAATATGGATCACTTCAGAACAATAATTCTACTTCTAATGTCTTGTTTATGATTTGTTTTGTAGCATGATTCACACATTTTGGCTCATAGCACACAAACATATCTGGCGACTTTATGTGGGTTTGAGGAAAGAGAGTCACATATTTAATAATTGTTGATAACTTCCCTGGCTGAAGAAATTCTCCGCAAACATTTCTCAAGACAAACGTTTTTCACCTTTCAGATGGACCACTCCACTAGGTATGTCTGCTTAAATACCAGTGATACTTAGTTAGTCTGACAGTCACCTTTCTGACAATCCTTCATCCTTCCTTGAAAAGGATTCCTCCCTTGATCATGCTAGAATCACTGCCTTTTTTACCGAGTGATTGACTTGAAATCATCTATAGATTAGAAATGCATCTAGGTTCTAGGGGCAAATTAGCCCCCAAAAAACCTGGTAAAAGAGCCCTCAAAATATACAGAAGAGCCCCATTAATTGTTACTTTCATTTTTCTAACGGGATTCATTGCATATTTTGATTAGCAGTGAAAGAGTGAAATCAGAAAAAGGACATACTAATAGTGAGTCTGTAGTAGGTAATCAAGAGACATGTGAGAGGAGAGATAGTGGGTGACAAGAGCAAGTAATCAAGCATGGGCGTAGGGGCACGTTCTTCTCGGGGGGGGGGGGGGGGGGTTGCTGAGGTCTTTTGCCCAAATTTTCACCTGACAGGCAAAACTGACAGGGTTCTCGCCTCTTTTATGCCTGAAAATTACATGTTTTCAATTGTTTAAACCAAAAATAACATGACACTGCCCGAATGTAACATGATTTTGCCCAAATATGGCCTTATTTAGCTCTAATAACACATGATTTACCTGAATTTCAGTTGCGTTTTGCCCGAATATGGCCGTTTTTCTAAACTTCAGGGGGGCTGCTGACTACAGCCCCCCAGCCTCCACGCCTCCTACGCCTATCTAATCAAGTGCTTATAAATTGAAGATTCACTTGGCAAACCAACTGTGGCAATGCTAGGGTCAACCGACTCAACCCCAAAACAAGAAAATATAAGTAAAGATTCGAAGAAGGGAGGGGGACGCAAGGGAGAAACGCAAGGGTGATAGTAGGGTAGCCTGTACCCAAACATAAAGAATTATGCTATCTACTTCAAGTTACATATTACCCTCATCCATGGGTTACAAGTCAGTAGCAAAATACAAGGAGGCTAGGGCCATTGAGTAACCAAAACACTAAACTGAGCCTTTGAAAATCAGAATAATGCCACAATAATTTCCCATCTATAGATTTTAATCATGAATGTAAAACAAATTACAGAGTACTATTTAAATGCAAATGAGTCTGAAATGTAGCACCCAAAAATTGTAAAGTTATTGTTTTCACTAAGGGGATGGACAAATGTAGCAAGAATATTATAGCACAGGGAGGCAGTGCCCCACTCCTCCCCCCTCCCCCCCCCCCCCCTCCCACCTGCATCCTCACATCGGCATGCTTGAACCCCTAACCCTGCTAACCACTGCAAATCAATGCCAAATGTACTTGTGTATCAGTGGTGGTTTCGCGTGCGACCAAAGACTGTTTAACTCTTACAGAGACTGAACCACACACTACATACATTGTTTACCACAAAACTGCAATACACAGTTAAACCTGTGTAGATAGTTACTACCAAGAGGAAACAAGAAAAGTGACCATTGTAAAGAGGTGAACTGTGTAGACAGGTTCCATTATACTACTAATCTATACAGGGGATCACATGCATGGCCACTATAGTCAGGTGGCTGCTAAGACAGGTTTGACTGTGTGTACATTATGTATGTGTTGTGTGGCACATAAAGGATTAATACTCGGGCTGAAAATGAAATACCAGTCTAGGATACCAATTTAGGAGCCATTATCTGAGTGGCCAACGAACTCTGGAGTGAGGAGAATGGGATATGGGCAGACAGCCTGATGAGACAGGTAGATCTCATCATCCCATCTAAATTGACGATTCCTAATCTATTTAAGGAAACTATGTTTCCTTACAGTGTTTTTGTAAAGTTTTGTTTGCCTATCTGCCTATCTATCCATCCATCCATCCATCCATCCATCCATCCATCCATCCATCCATCCATCCATCCATCCATCCATCCATCCATCCATCCATCCATCCATCCATCCATCCATCCATCCATCCATCCATCCATCCATCCATCCATCCATCCATCCATCCATCCATCCATCCATCCATCCATCCATCCATCCATCCATCCATCCATCCATCCATCCATCCATCCATCCATCATCCATCCATCCATCCATCCCCATCTCTATCTATCTATCTATCTATATATCTATCTATCTATCCATCTATATATATATCTACATCCATTTATCTATTCTTTTCTTCTCCATTCTTTTATCAAACCCTTATATCCCTGAGCTCTACCCACAAAACTAATGGAGCAGTCCCTTTAATTGAATTTTACCCAGCTCCAATGGCAGTTGAACATCCCGGTCAATAAGTGCATCAGAAATCTCATTAGAAAAGCAATTACAGATAATTGCAACACCTACATACACGTATGCACATTTATAACCATATTACAACAACCTACCAAATAGGGCTTATCATCCTTTTTTAGATCTAATTCAAATGTTTAAAATGGATTTTAAAATATATTAATGAAAATAATGCAACTTAAAAATAGTTACATGTTGAAATGAAAAATATACTAATTTCATATGTACTGTTCATGCATACAGTATGAGGCAATTAAATGATTTCATTATAGATATCCCCCCCCCCCCCCCCCCTCTCTCTCTCCTTCTTCAATAAATCTTAATCTTTTATGATATTTGATTAAGGTATCAAAGAGTCATTCTTATTGACCACCATTTGTATCACAATTATGAAGGTCAAAACTCTACACCAAATTTTGCACAAGAATATACACACTATATAATCCAGTATTAATTAGTATTAATCAGTACTCATCATCAGATAAGAGTAAGAAGGGCATATATAAGTAGATTTTTGGCAAAATTGAATTATGCATATTATTTTTTTAGGGTTGAGCCTTCTCTATGAGATGATCAATTTTCAGAATGATAATTATTATAATTTTGCAAATATTTATAAACAATACAGAAGAGACCTATACCAGGTTTCTACAAGGCTTCACAACTTTGAGCATGCTTATCTCTGAAATACAAAAAAGGACTAAGTGTCCTTCTCTTTCTTAACTGATGATATAATCCAGTATTGATTAGTGCTTACGCATAATCATATTGTACAGAGAATACAAGATCTCTAAGGCCATCTCTTCTTAACCTGTTCCCTTTGAGTTTCTGAAATCCCATAGATTTTGTACATAACCCACCCGGTTCCATAGTCGAGGGATTAACCAGGGCTCCACACTTACTTTTTTTTGTCAGTGGCCCGGTCGGGCCAGTGAAATAATTTATTTCCCTTTTTGTGATGGCCCGAACAAAAAATTTACTGGCCCGAACAAAAAAATTACTGTCCCGAAAATGTTATTTCATGAGTAAACTTTTATTTCAAAATATCACTCTTTCCTGATCAAAGCTGTGATTTTCAATAAAGCATGACATGGAAGAAAACACGATTTTTCTAATTGCAATTTCACTGGCCCAGGGCCAGCGGGCCAGTGCGACTTGTATTACACACATTTCTAATCCTGACTTCAGACCAAACTTACACAATCTTAATTCCTAAAGTCTGACAATTGATCTACCCTCCTCTTATCCCCTAGCCCCCTACCCTAATTAATTAACTAGCATAGATCTTCTCTAATTATCAAATCCTCCCACCCCTGTATATCTCTTCCTAAATAGAGCGCGCCAGGAGCATAATGCAAACATTTTAAATGTTAATCCCCCTATTCCATTTCCTCTGTACATGGGCCACTGCGGAAGCACCGAGCCCTTAATACCGGGTGCGCATACAGTCCAACTTAATGAACACTCAATGGCTACGTAATTATGTTGATTGCGTCTGTCGTAACCTGGAATCCATGGATGTCGTTATAAAGTGGAAAGGGGACTTTTAACCCATCTAGGACTGGTCCTGAAGATACTTGGGTTGGGGTCCATTGAGAAGGCAAAGTAAGCCAAAATCAAATGACCTTTCATGGTTTATAATTTATTGATTGAAAATGAGCAAAGAAAAATAGGCTTCGCTGGGAATCGAACCCGAGACCTCCGGATTGCTAGACCAGTGCTCAACCATTGAGCCACAAAGACTCTTGAAGTATAATTAAAATGGTTAACCCAATGTCCAAGGTAATCTAGTGCATAAACCACATTTGGTCAAACCCGTCCCAGCGGCCACCTTTCTGGGACAACCAAATGTAATACCCTGAGCAAAAAACAATCTTGTATAGGTCACCTGTCTACAGTGGCCACTTTTCTTGTTTACCCTAATAGATGGTCACCATTTAGGTTTGATTATAAAATAGCTATAGTATTTCAAGCATGGTAATTGGTCAAAACGCGTCACGTGACATTCAACTTTTTTCGCGCACTGCACGGGCGTGCAGACGATGCGCATAATAAATGATATTGCACACTCTCGTGATTGGAGCGTTTCATATTATAACTGTGTTTGGATTTTAATGTTGTGTACCCTTATGGATTATACTCGACTCGAGCTTGCAGCAAAATGTGGAATCCCATGGACCTTTAATTCGGTAAGTAAGAATAGCTTATTTGTCATTTTGGATTTTTATTTGTTATCAAAACTCGATGTGTCGCTATTTTATAAAACCAATAGCGCACTTGCCCTAGTTGTTCGGCAATGTAAGTGCAGTGTACGCTCGGTATCTTTAGATGGTACGCACTGCGCACTCGCCTAGCAGCTCTTGCGCAGAGGCGACACCAATCTAAAGAAACCTCGCGTGCACTGCACTTACACTACCGAACGCCGTGCCGTGCGATATTTGTATACTGTATAACTTCAGTGGGAAGTGAAACCATTAGAACTAGAAGGAATAGTGGGTAGATAATGTTCAGAGTTTGCTTAAACGTCTACTCACACAACAAACAGATTTTGCTCTTATATGTCAAGAAACATAAATTTGAATTTACACAATGTTTGATAAATGTGTATTGAGCTAAATTAAGGTTCACTCACCATTTTGATACTCTTCCAAATACATCAAGGCCCTACCTATGCCAGTGGTAGTGTGGCACTGTCATCGATACCATACCGTTGGACAGTATACTAGTAATGTAACATACTTCATGTAAGACTGTAGATGGCGCTATCACCTTTTATTTCTGTTGTGCTACTGAATTTCTACTATGAGTTCACACTGTATGTAGGTCCTACTACCGTATTCGCCGGCGTAATCGCCGCATACTTTTTCCTCGAAAAAAACCTGCAAAGTTGGGGTGCGGCGCATACGCGGCGATAGTCAAATTTTCACTCTTGACTAACCTCAAAACAACACATTTCAGCAGGTGTGGGACTATTGGTTGTATTGCACTGTATTGTATTGGGTGATAAAACATTATTTAGCCAAATTGTCTAGAATGGTTTCTCACCTTTTTTTGCCGATATTTGCTAAATGCGATACGTTTTTAACTTCAAAGTTACGAAATACATGTAGCACTAGAGTTCTATTCAGGAAAACTATATTCTTGCTCGAAACTAAGGTAATTCTGAATATTTTGTAACTATATTTTCGTAAATATTGTTAAAGAAATATAATTATCAAGATGAGGAGAAAAATTAATTTGGAAAACCATTAAATTCCCGCTTTTTTTGTCGCCAGTTTTCCTAGCGCACTTTTCTCCCACTTTTTTTCTTCAATTTCAATGCTCAAAGTTGGCATGCGGCGTTTACGCGGATGCGGCGATTACGCCGGCGAATACGGTATTCATATTAAGTGGGCCTTATTGCCAACCCATGCTATAAAATGTAAACACTTTGTCTCTGCCTTAGACTTATTAATAGTTATGGTAAATATTCAATATGCAATATTCAATATTTTATTGGTCCAACTCACTGGAAAAAAATTGTGTTCACAATATCAGTCAATACATGTAACAATTCATTTGATCATATAACGAAAACATCTAAATATATACATGATGACAAAAACATCTACATACATACATTGTCAAACACCATATTTATTAACATTAGGACAATTAAGAAAAGGCAAGTAGAGAGCGAGATAAAGAAAACAGTAAAAAGAGATTAAGAAAGGAAAGGGAGAAAGGAAATAGAATAGAAAAGGGAGAAAGAAAATAGAAGGGGAAAGAGAAATGCAATAGGAGAGAGGGGTACAATACATTAGACACGAGCAATTATAGTAATAGAGTAAATGGTATTTAATTGAAGAAAAATACTGATATTTAAAACTACTTGTTAGCCCCAAAATCACCTGTGTAATTACATTAGGATCAATTGTGGGACTATAATTGCTTTCAATTATAGAAGAATCTGTATCAGGCTAAATAGTATACTAAGACAAATACTGATGAAAAATGCTTATCTACTAAAACATTGTCATTGTAATCAAATGAGAGTCAGTGAGAAGCCTAGCATTTAATTTTTAGCTAAACTGTACATACATTTAAATGGTGCACAGTCATGTCTTTGAAGCTATTTTGAATGATGTCTTCTTCTTTCGCTTTCGGCAGTCACCACAGCAGATCCAACTTGTCAAATTTCTCTTGTCCGCCTCCATGTCATTCTTTTCCTTCTTTCTTAACAACTCCATATCTGGCATCCTGTTAAGTGATACAGTGAGTTTTAATTAATGACACATGCACAGCCATAATAATAATAATAGTTGCAGTAATCATAATCATAATAATAATAATGATACTAATAATTACAATAATAAATGTGTGCATGTATTTATGTATGTGTGTGCGCATTCACAAGTGTGTGTGTCTGTGAGCTAGTAATTATATTCATATGAATTCATTCTGATCAAGAACTTCCATTCGTGCAATGACTTCACATCTAATCAAGATAGCATCATCCGAGATGCTATCATAATCATCTCTTTCTCTAGGTTCCATATATACCTCATTCATGTTGAAGTTTATGATCTTTTACTTTTCTAGCACTATGCTATGCCGGATCAGTGGCATGGCATGGGAGCATGGGAAGCAGGTGCCCCCCCCCCCCCCCCAATAATTAAAACAAACAATGCAAGGGGAAAATCCTGAACCAAGTAGTGTACAGTATAGTACTATACAGCATAGCTTGTGCCCCACATAGTTTGGTGACCCCCCCCCCCCCCAAAAAAAAAATAAATAAAAAATCAATCAGACCATGCTATGCCACTCATATTTCTTATGAATGTAAGTCTTAGTTTCTCTTTACTTCTTTTTTGTCTTATTGATTTTATCATGGCAATGCCTGATATTTAAACCCCTCGTTCCTGATATTGGATTGATTCAATTTGAAAATATTCATGAAATATAAAACACACAGAACTAAAATGTCTTGTTAATTTTTGTTTGTGTAACATTCTTCTCATTAGTTTGATAATCATATTGCGTTATTTCTATTCCAAATATTCCTGATATTCAATGATATATATTTCACTGGACAACTTTCTGGACAGATCACGGTAAATTAAAATGCTTTAAATATCCAAGGATGCATCAGCATGGGATGTCATTTCATCAACTGATTTGATCTTCTTTTTATACCATATTTCCCTGTAGTTTCTGTTATGCGAGAAATTTTCCAAACGTTTCTCTCTCTCTAAATATAGCTTCAAGTGAGAATAATGTACACAACTTTCGACTACATTGAAATTAGAAGATGAAGAGCTGACTGAAACTCGAAACGCTGACATGACTTGGAGATATGTACCCTAGACATGTGCTGAGAACATACCCAATTTGTCTCACAATCAATCATCCGCCGTTTAGAGGGGTGAAAACTCTTCCCGACGGCCGTTTAGAGGGATGAATTCTCCCCGACAGCGAGTATGGGAATGTACGCAGCTGAAGCACCCTCGGCGCAAATGAGGATCGGGTAGCCCAGACAAAGCACGTATAACGTGCATTAATATATTTGTGAAAGAC
>JBAMJV010009347.1:0-82021 GCA_037951105.1 Echinarachnius parma
CCTAGGGGGGTAGTTGTCCGGGGGTAATTGTCCGGGGGGTGGTTGTCCAGGGAGTAGTAGTCCTAGAACCGCGAAGTCATACATTTTGATTTATTGAATTCAAACAGGAAACTGACTAGTAGTATATTAAATGGATAGTTGAGTATTGGTCAAACTTAACATTAGTAACCAAAACCTGCAACATTACGGTACAAAGTAATGGTTATAACTTCACCATGCTCGAAAAGTATACAGAATTACAAACGACTAAGTAAAACCCCTGTTATCATTAAAAAAAAAACAGCCGTTACAACTCAAGAGGGCGCTATTTAACAAAAATCATTGGTTTTAGCCTTTTTTCATACAAAATTGTGCATTTAATGTTTGTTAAAATAATGATTCAATAGAGATATCATCAACGACTTTTTAAAAACCTTTTCAGATTTTGTTCAAAGTAGTCTTCGAGCATTTTAAATTTGTTTTCTAAAAAGTCTAAATATCGCCCTGTGATGTCCGGTGTGAACTATTTTGAATACAAATATATTTATGGATATTTCAGCCGTTTCTGAACTGATTTTGATCAAATAAAGTTTATTCTGTCATTAAAATAGTATAGTCTTTCAAATTTGACAGTCAGTTTTCATTATGTCACATAAAAATATCGGGGGGCACCTCCGGAAATACCAATACTCAACACTACCTTTAATTAAATAAATTTAAATGAGTAAACAAAAATATTATTCGCCTGGAATAGAAATAGTGTACATAATATGGCTGGTTTGAATTATTCTTGATACATATTGTATATATGGGTGGACAAAATCACATTTTTATCGTATGTAATGTCAAGCCAATATCTAATATATGTGTAACGTGGATAAGCATGTGTTCACTAAAACATGTTTACACATTTTACTTGAAAGTCATCGGAGGGCATACTCTTTTGCTGAGTGTAGAATAGTTATCGGAGCAAAATAACCAAAGATGGTGGACAGAAGATTGGAAAGGTGCATGCCCGCATACAAGGGGGTGGGGGGGGGGGGGGGGGGGGATGAGGCAAAGGTTCATCCACGCAGTACATCGCGTTATTTAATATTAACTGTCAAGAAAAGATGATGGTTACATAATAACTAAGAATTAGCCTCTACCTCTTTGCAGCTATCTTCTTTGGTCCTGGGTTAGACTCAATATCACCAGCCAACAAGAGTTGCAGTTTCGTAGTGTATAGAGTTGTAAATGCTTTAATTATTGCTGAACCGAGAGCATGGCAATCGCGAATCAGTGTTTTGCAGGACTGTTCCAGAACTTCATTCTAAAAACAAACAGGGAGAAAATTGAATGCCCGCGGAAAATAAAATTATTATCTTCGCTTTTCCATGGCCTCCTTTTGATGGTACAGTTATGACATTGTCGATTACATGATCTAAAATACAATTTACTAAACTTTGACTTCATGATGAAAAATCGGAAAATAATACGATGAGAGCTTAGCCTGATGCTGGTAACCATGTTGACTAAGCCAATTACTCGCACCGGATTCTTTGAAGCTGCCGTTTGAGACTTCTTCCTTTCAAAATCGTTGTACCAAGGTACGACTATAAAGGATTGACTGGCTTTTTTTGCGACACCCATCAATTAGTTAATCCTAGTTAGGAACTAACAGATCATGGGTGTGTCAACCAGTATACAGCCACATCATCAAACATAGACTTGCGCTCAAAATGAAAGTGATTATACAATATATTTGTGATTCTAAAATGAATATTAATTTTAATATATACATTTAACATTTCCAATAAATTATTTTGGTACCATGCACCCAGTCTATCATGTGAGTTTATGAGAATACAAGAATTATTTTGCGTAACATATTCTAAATTGTATGCAACGCCATAAAAAAAACGGACAAATCAACGGACATAGACTTTATAGCTATATTTTTGCATATGTACCCAGTTTTGCTGTAACACCGGCCAACTGGTATGAATTCATAAACAAGTGCATTATCCAATGTACCAAATTTAGGTGAATTTGACGTGAACATGGTGAATATAGTTTTAATTGCATTTTATATATATAAACATAAACAATCACGTTATTTAAGAAAACATTTTATAGGGTTTCATGTTTTGTAAATGTTCATGATTAATAGACCAAACAATCATACAAATTCGACTTGCATAAAATAAACTACAATTGGGAAAATTATGTAATTTCAACATGAATGACTCAATTAAATATTGACATAATGATTTATTCTAATCAAAATCTTGGACATGTTGGAATCCCACCTTCCTCTAAATCTAACATAATTATATAAATGGGGGTGGAGTTAAAGTTGAGCTTAAAACGGGGAGAAACACATTGGAAGAAGATACATAATGTTTTGACAGGCATTTTTACGTTACCTTCATCATTTTCTCACAAGTGTCTAAAAGTGCTGTGCTCCGTTGCAAGACAGTGCCAATCGTCGACTGGTCATCATTTTTCACCAACATCGTAGAAGGTTGCCATGATGAGCTTGGAGAACACGTGCATATCTCACAGATTCTATCGCATATGTTTCTCAGAGGACAAACATGGTCCACAGCATGGCCTTTGTCATTCTGCGATTTTTTCAAGTGTTCTGGGTTAGATAAGTCTACGGTAAACCGTGATTGGGAGCATGTTCTTCTGCTACGTTTCCTTGCTGAGGGTCTATGTTTACATTTGTTTTGTGTGAACTCGTCTTTCTTCTTAGTGAAAGATGTAGTATGATGTGATGAAAGATTTGTTGTCTCTGACCGATCTGCCAGTTGTGAGAGCAGTGCCAATTCGACTTCTTCCGGATCTACCTCTGGTGAAGCGAAGACCGGCCGTGGTCGAAGGATGAACCGACCTATCCTCACCCGCCAGGCAACCAACGATATCGGCATCGTGTATGGATTGGTTTCTAGGGAGTATAATACAAGAAAACCAACATCAGTTTGCAATTATCATTCGCAAAACAAATATGTATATGTTATACTGAATCATTTCGTTGCGGAAGCAGATGCAGTGAATAGTAAAAATAGCAAATATGGCGATTCCTTTGAAATGAAAGGGGTCTTCACAAAAATGTGTTTCAATGGGATAACGTTAGTGGGCATGAGGATCTGTTTTGGAATGGGGGGAGGGGGTAAAAAGGTTTCAATAGGTATAGCATGAGAAGCAGAGTATATAGGGGAATAATTTGACCATGCAACCATAGGCGTACGAGTCAGGGTGGCTAGGGAATGCACCCTGGTCGAAATGATATTTCAACTAATATTATTTTGTTCCCCTATTGTTTAAATATTAATTGCCTAATTATACCTATTTTGAGCTGAGCACTACTTAAAATCTATTTTCTTGACAAATTGGGAAAATATACAATATAAATTTATACTTATTGCCTATTTTCAATGTACATGTTTTATTCTCTTTTTTTCACTATTTTCTAGGTCTTAGCGTATTTCATATCAATAATGTTCTTCTTACTTTAATCATGGCAATGTTAACATTATGCTTTTACCCTTTTCTATGACTTTGTTAAATTTCAGTTCATAACGTACTATTTCCCTTATATTATGACTTCACACATTACAATTTTAAAGTGATCCAGGTAAAGTGTCTAACTCCACGAAAAATAATTGGAGCTTCCTCGTTTCTCTTCTGCCGTGTTGTTTAGCTTATGGTAAGAGAAGAATAAAATAGGGTTAGATTTTTTCAAATGTCCCTTTAGTATGAAGATAATTATCATTGAAAATCATTATTTCTAAAGCGTTAATCGAACGCTTTTCAAAAAAAGTACACTTGTTTCAGCTGATTACGTCCGAGCGTGGGAAACATTCCCGACCTAGAGAACTTTGATCCAACACGTGCGCGAATTCCAGGAATTTTGTATACCGCATATGTAAACATACACGGGTGCGGATATATCGTAATAGGCTGCCAGTTATAACTGTTGCAATTCTACGACAAGCCATCAGTATTCGGTGATAAAATATGAACTCAATATTCGTTTTTTTCACTAGGTAAACAGTGTTCGTGTTCCTTCAAACTTTCACAAATCTTTCAATTGTATTTTACAATGATATTGATATAGGATTGAAGTCTCAAATGTCATTTTGTGCAATATCTGACACTTTACCTGGATCACTTTAAAACTATTTTGGGGCTATATTCTATGACTACGTTTTTTTCAAGTATAGGTTTTCCCATCCATTTTAACACTTTTGTCATTCATTTTTATGAATTTAATTTCGTCCCGAGAATTCGAGAACGTGCCAATTAAAATTAAAATGTTGTGTACTGTCGACCAATTTCACAAATAAGTCCATTCAATTTAGTCGTTCATTTTCGTCGATTACAATTCAATTTCGTCGATTGCTGAGCACATCTGTGACTGACGAATTTAACGTGTGACAAATTACTAAATTGAATGGACTTTTGTGAAAAAATAGACAACATTGAAGCTCGCATTGGAATGATCTCGACTTCTCGCGACGAAATTGAAGTACAAATTACAAATAAAATAATGAAAAAAGGTTAAGATGGATGGTTAAACTTATTAGAAGTACTATTCCTTTTGACATCAATTACGTTCAATTTCTGATCTAAACCCCTCAAAAAAGTTCGGAAACTCAACTTTGATCGATTATATCACTTTTATTGTAAAATTTTATTTTTCTTTCTTTTAGTGTCATTGCATTACATGATTATTTCCCTTTAAAATGGTACATTATTTGTCATTTATTTTAAATCGGGGAATACGCAGTTTGTATCAAAATGGAGGACGGTCAGAAGTCAAAACTCGCAAAATGGGCCGAGAGTATTCCATTGGGAAATTTGCCTCTTGTGTGGTATTTTTTTAATGTTCAAGTTGTATCAAAGATTCTAGCGTGTTTAAATAATTTAAACCTATGAAATGTGGTACCATTGTAAAGCCCAATAGCCTATCTTTTCAAAACGATCGTGTCCGTAACGATTTTATTAGCAGGGTAAGTATGGTATAGCTGAATATGGGGGAGGGTCTAAAGTTAAATCTGGCAAAATGCATTTCATTTTGTGAAATTGAAGGCGATGCATCGATATCGACTATTCGAGGGGATTTTTTTTGGCTTTGCCTTGCATAATCATCAGCAACTTTAGCATCATGTGAAAGCATGTTTATTCTCCCTTAAAATTATGTCTCACAGACCTGTAATAATCATGCTATCAGGGGGTGAGCAGTATATGGGGGCCTATTAATGCTATGAATTTATTACCGTGGCTTCTTGTTTCAAGATTCCGCTAAGAAAATTATTATTTTTTTTCTTTTTTTTCGTAACTCTATCATACAATTTTGCACTATCGGAATACATTTTCATTATTATGTTATGGTGTATAAGTTATTGCACAACCTTGCTCCACAATACCTTTGTAATTTAGTATCTAGGCGTAATGTAACATATTGTACTCGTTATACCATTTCTAGCCAATTATACTTGCCAAAACCTAGAACTGAATATAGAAAACGCTCCTTCTCGTATGTTGCAAGTAAACTTTATAACGCACTACCTATGTATGTCCAAATATCTCCCACATTAAGCATATTTAAAAAACGCCTTCGTCAACACCAGTCCATTATATGATATCGCAATAACTATCGCAATTTGATTTTGTTATACTCTTAAGTTGAAATTTTTATTTTGTCATACCCCCGATGTAACTTTGTTTTAATTGCCAAGTTTATAAATTGTTTTTTTTTTTATTGTATTACGTATTTATGTTTTGTATGTTTTTATATCTATGCTGTGTTTTTCAATGTAAACGCTGTAATTTCTATCTGATACAGGGCCCTCTTGTAAAGCAGGCCTGTGTGGCACTGAATGGGGCTACCCTGTGTTTTCTAAAGAAGACTGAATAAATAAAATAAATAAATAAGCTCGTTAATTTATCTTGAATATGATATCTAGTTTGTAATTATGATGCTGCATTTGTGTGTGCAGTACATGAAAACTCTCAAACTTGATGTATTGAAAATGCATCAAATTTCCCTAAACCCACGCAAACTGGCCAGAACTGGCATACAGTTGCGCCCTCTCTGACCATGTAGGTATGCCCTGTTTAGCACATATCAAACGGCAAAACGGTGCACTATGTAACATGTCATTTTGAGCCCCATGCATTCAGAGATACTGCACACACCTCAATCGCATAACTATTACAAATGGGGCGTAATTATATTGGAAAATAAACACGCTTGAACATGATGTTGAATTTCATTAGGATTATGTAAAGTAAAGTACTAAGATAACTCCACAAAAAGTCGTTTTTGGATGCAACGCCTTAAATTTCATACAATTAAATCCATTTTGTAACATTTCGCTGTCGATCCTCCCCAATATTCACCTTTACTGTACCTACCCGGCTTTCATAATCATTACGAGTGAGGTGTCATTGGAAATATAATTGAACAGGCTTTCTTCCGATACCATATTCAACACTAACCCTTTATTGTCAAGATATTCATCGTTGAAAGAATATGAACTTGAGAAAGACTGTGATATGAGATTCAGACCTTCCGACTGAGTTTGTTGGCGCATTTTGCGACATTTCACTTCAGTCTGACCTTTCCCCATTCTCAAGTATACTGCGCATACCCCATACTCATGATGCTTAAGGAGTGGTCACACTGAACACGAATCCCCACGAATAGACCCACGAATGCAGTACGAATTGGTACAAATCAATGGCAAGCCGTTTTTAACATTTATTCCTATTCGAATTCTTGATATCAAGAAATGCATTCTCGATATCAAGAAATACATTCTTGATATCAAGAAATACTTTTCGTTATTGGTAATACTTGATATCAAGAAATAAACTGATATCAATAATTCAATTATTAATATCAAGAAATAGGAATAGATGTTAAAACGGCTTGCCATAGATTTGTACCAATTCGTACTGCATTCGTGGGTCTATTCGTGGGGATTCGTGTTCAGTGTGACCACTCCTTTAAGAATTTGGTATCATTTTAAAGAGGAATACACACCCGTTTAAGTGACACCAAATGTAATCAACATATGTGCATAAGAAAAGAGATATACTTGATCAAACATGAGTTTCCGAACTTTTTTTGAGGGGTTTATGTTTTGCCCTTTTTCCATGACACTGTCATTTTCAAGTTTGCTCATTTTCAATAATTTAAAATATTTCTAGTCAGTTTCCTCTTTGTTTGAATTTAATTAATCAAAAAAGCTGCATCACTTCGTGTGAGCTCGCGCCTTTCTCTAGAAAAGTTGATCTAATTACCCTTGGGCCGGAGGATTTTCAAACACGTGGAGTTTATCGCCAGTTAATTTATTCAAACACCTGTTAGTATAAATGCATGAACAAAAAGAGTATTATGGGTCATCAGCAAAAACTGGGACAAGCTTTCATTTACACATCCATTGTCATTGCTTGACATTGCACGAATGCAGAAATGCGCCTCATTGTCCTGAAGCCTAAATACATTTGTGGATGTAGGCGTAACTCTGTGGCGGCATCATAGTTCGGACAATAGGGTCTAGGTTTGAAGTCTCTCCTTGTGTTTGAATTGAAACGGGTTTCATGGGAACGCCCCCCATTCAAGAGTCTTCGTGGCTCGATGGGTTGAGCACCGGTTTGGTAATCCGGAGGTCTCGGGTTAGATGCCCGGCGAAGCTTTTTTTTCTCTGCTCATTTCCAATCATTTTAAACATTTCCAGTTAGTTTCCTCTATGTTTTAATTTAATTAATAAAAACAAGCAGCATCACTTCGTGTGATCCCGTGCCTTTCTAGAGAAAGGTTATTTTAATTATCCCTAGGATTGCACCAGGTTTATATAGCTTCTGACCTATTGAGCATTGAAAAGGGTTTCATGGGAACGCCCCCCATTCAACAGTCTTCGTGGCTCGATGGGTTGAGCACTGGTCTGGTAATCCGGAGGTCTCGGGTTCGATTCCCGGCGAAGCCTATTTTTCTTTGCTCATTTTCAATCATTTAAAATATTTCTAGTCAATTTGCATTCAAGTACATTAAGAAATACAACATATGTTTAATGGGATCTAGTAACTTTGTTGACATGTGCAAAAAGTGATGAGTGGTTCATACAATGTATATTGTTGTTTTCTAATATGTCCACCGGGTAAAAATTTCAAGTAAAATGGACGTTACATGGCCGAGTAATGAGCAAAAATGCAAAGTGATATTCATTAACTCATTGCACTCACTTTGTACACGATTTTCGCGGTCCAGTGGATAATTTAACATCTTCACTTCAATCACTTCAATCGTAAATATCTTTTTAACGAAAGGGAAATTTGACAAACCGAAACCTGTCAAATGCTTTTATTGTTAATATGAATACAAGGTATGAGGGAACCGCTATAATTCCAATTTGATTTTGAGGATTTGGACATTGTTACCTTAAAAATAGTATATGATGACATAATATAACGTTCCGAAAACGGCCATATTCGGGCAAAGTCATTTTAATGTCTGGCAAAACCGTCTGATATCCCGGAAGATCGTGTTATTTTCAAACAAAGCCATCTAAAAACAAATCATCAACAATGCCATGACCTTTTAACTTTTTTGTTTATGCTTGTATGGAGAAAAGTCGGGAAACTTATTCGGGCAAAATACCCCAGCCCCCCCCCCCCCCCCCCCCCCCCCTTGAGACAAACATCCCCTACGCCCGTGGTCATGAACATTGAACGTCCACTTTATTAAATGTCTGTTTATTACAGCTGTAGGAAGGAAGTTTCCTTTTGCTAATAATTCTTTGAAACACAACTTATTGGTAAATACATGTTCATCATTTTTAACCGTGAACTTTATTATTTCTATTGAAGTTCAATTTGACCACTTATGGTTAAGAATGTCCATTCTACTTGAATGCGTGTTACTGCAAATACATCACAACATCGTCTCACCCATGCAGGATAAATCTTCATGATCTATAAGAACATGTTTAATAAACGTTAAAATGTTCAATTGAATACAATCTCAATTATATGATTGTACACATCTGTATTTTGATTTAGAAAACTAGTTCAGTTTGGTTTAGAGGGCGCTTTAATATATTGTTTGTGGGGTAATAAATAATTAATTGCAGAATTTTAAAAAGCACACGGATTTAACGACAGAATCAAAATCGGTTGAGAAAAGCTGGAATATACATAAATATATCCGATTGGAATACATGTTAATGAACAACTTGTATACAATATTAAGGAAAATATTTACAATTTCTTAACATTTGTGACAATACCAAAATTTAATTTTTCCTATAATTGTGTCCGATAATTTTGTTGTTTTGGAATAGTTATTTCAACCTAACATCACAATCACTATTGTTTATTTGAAAAGTTTTAAAACTTGACGGCGCTGCCTTGTGTCAATTACTGATTTTGGAATGAAAACTGCCCTGTCATGAAGCCGTTTATATTTGTATGCTATTCAAGGATCATTGAATCATAACTGTTATTTTTTAATGATAATTTACCATTTGTTGATACTAAAATTACCTTTGACCAGAACCGAACAATCCCTTTGATTATTTTGTAACATAATAATAATTAACATTTATATAGCGCATTTTCAGTTAGAAACTGTTCAATGCGCTGAACAACCTCTCCAATCTACCACAAAAATAAATACGTTTTTAAATTTCTTTTAAATATATCTGATGTGGGGGACAACCTTAATTCTAATGGCAGACTATTCCATACCGTAGGGCCAGCAAAATAAAAACTACGTTCCCCACCCTTTAAATTTGTTCTTGGAACCTTTAACATTGATGTGTCTACACTTGAACGAAGATTATATTTGGCTTGCGTATGAACACTTAATAATGTATGTAAATAACTTGGGGCAAAATTGTGAGTACATTTATAAACAAACAGTGCTATTTTATATACGATTCTCTTATGAACTGGCAACCAGTGTAACCTATGTAATAATGGAGTTGCACTGTCCTGTCTCCGGGCTCTCAAAACAATGCGCGCAGCACGGTTTTGAAGGCGCTGTAATCTCTCTAATTCAACACGAGAAGTATTTATCAAAAGAGCATTTTCATAATCTAATCTACTTAAAACAAGAGCATAACATGACTACAGGCTTCCTGCGTTAACATTTTTCGTATCCTAGAGATACTGTATAAATGAAAGTTGACAGATTTACATAGTGCAGTGACTTGGTCAGACATAGACAAAGATGAATCAAATACGACCCCTAAAGATCTGACTGTATTTGAGGCATCAACTGGGGTACTACAAACAGAGACTTTAACCTCTTGTGGAAGGTAATGACTTAGTTTGGGAGATAACATTACAAGAACTTCTGTTTTGTCTTCATTTAATTTTAATCTATTTACAATCATCCAGTCATTAAGTTCTTGAATACAATCTTCTAAAGTCTTAAGTGAGTTTTGAAGGCTGTATGCACATTTGGGATCAAAACTACAGTACAACTGGATGTCGTCAGCATAAATATGGTATTGCACATTATGACGCCGAAGTATTTCTCCTAATGGTTTCACATATAATGTAAAAAGCAAAGGTCCGAGTACGGAGCCGTGTGGGACTCCGCATTTGAGAGGTACTTTGTCTGAGATACGATCCTGAACAGAAACTCGAAAGGACCGATCACTCAGGTATGACTGAAACCATTCCAGAGCATAAATTTCCTCGATAAATGCACACAACACTAACAAATAATCTGGATGGTCTTGAGATGGAAACAAACACGACAAAGTAATTTATTCAATTCCTGTTACAGTTTCGTGGCATGCATCTTTAGTTTTGCTGCACCATACAGAACCGTCAAAACAGGTAATCGGAGACCTGCAGCAAGGTCTATCACGAATAACTCCCAAACAGAAAACTTGTCCTTCAGAGAGATCCTATCATATTTACTTACAAAGAACAAAACTACCAAAGCCACACTTGGTTCGAATCGTATCATTAACCAATCGTTATTGTTTCATAATTAAATTTTAATAATGTCTTCTGTGAATTATCACTTTCTTGCACCGACGGAGATTATGATAGAATCGAAAGCTAAGACCCTTGATCCTTTATGTAAATAGATCATGATGAGTATTCCGCGTAACTTTCACTCTTTCCCTCTTAATACTTTCTTCTAAGCAATTGCAACTTGTAGGCTGAATTGTATAACTTAACACCAAGTAGTGTGCTAGGTATTTCACCTGGTTTGAATTGTCTCGTAAATTACAAAAGCGAAAGTGACTATACTTAGAATATAAATTTGTTTTTCTGTCAGTTTTATGTTCCTCGGGAACGATGAGAATAGGGTCAACAAAGAATTATACCTTTTCAGCAAATACATTTCCAAAGTAGAACCATTTCTGGAATACTTTTTTTAAAACAATTTTCAAGTTCACCATATGAGGGCGCTATTCACGATAATATGATTAAAAAAACAGATGTAAAACAGACATAAAAATGTCAGAATGTTGAAGTTTTTAAGCTGTTTTCGCTTAATGGACATAATTATGTAATATATCATATTCTGGAACAAAGATCATGACATTTATGTGGAATTTGATTGGTTTTAGAGGCCCATTAGGTCCGCAAAGTCATTGTGGAAGTGACCTTCACACGACTTATCAGACACATTTCAGTACATGAGAATGTATGTATGCAATTTCTTAAATTTTTACCATATAAACTTGAACCAAATACATGTTTTTATTTCAAAATGTTTGTAGACTTCATGAGAAACCCCATTAGCAGATTTTAATCACAAAAATATCATAAAAATACATCAAAACTGTATTTGATTTCATTCTTATTATATTCATTGTTTTGCGCCATTTTGTCTTTTAAAACAAAGAAAAAAACGAAAGAATTATTGAGGAAATTAATTTCAGTTCATGACAACCTGTTACCGATGATTCTCATTAAATTTTACCAGAAAAACGCCCAAATTTCACTTGTTTACTGAAAGAAGAACAAACAAAAAAATCAAAAAAATGAAAAACATGCTCCTCAGTTTATGGTTACCATGGAAACAGGAAGTGGCCAATTTAGTTAAATTTTATACCAAAATGTTCGGAATAAGATTTTAGGAAAAGTCACCAAATTTGGTGAAAATCGAATGAAAACTGTTGGAGTGTGTATTGATACACTAACGAGGTTTGAGGAATCTCTCCCTTTGAACAATAATCGAGACATGTTTTTGTTTATGCAATAAAAACCCTGTGAGATTTTGGATATTGTGTAAAGCCTAGTGCCCACTATGCGATCTGCGCTTGCGATCTAGCCCGAGGTGCTAGCGATCTCGGTTCGGTGTGAATCGCACCAGTTCGCCGCGAGTCAGCCCGATCTCATTGCGTACGCAATCTTTTCGGTGCCCACTATGCGATCTCACGGCGACTTCCCCTGAGAAATGCATTGTCCCTATTTCCACGCATGCGTGTATGGTTGATGATTATAGCCAGGTATTGTTCGCTCTTGCTTGTCTAGACATCATAATCAGCTTTGCGAGTTTTGTTTATAAACCCAGTGCCCACTTTGCGATCTGCGCATAGCGATCTAGAGCGATCTTGCCCGAAAAGGAGTGATCCCCTGAGATTTGTGGTTAAGTCGCAAAGTGGGCACCAATGGCCGCACCTGATCGCTGTTACTCGCGTCCGCAAGGGTGGTGTCGGTTGCGGTCGCCAGGTTTTGGACATGATCAAACATTTCGTTCTCGATAACATGTCGGGCGGGATCGCACAAATGGCAAGCCGTTTGAACACTTATTCATATTTCCTGATAACAAGAATTCAATCCTTGATATCAAGAATTCTGCGAATAATTACAATTTTGATATCAAGGAATTTCAAGAAATAAATTCATGATATCCAGAATTCGATTTCTTGATATAAAGAATTCGATTTCTTGATATCAAGAATTGAATTCTTGAAATCAAGAATTACCATTGGTTAACAACAGAAAATGACTTCTTTTTATCAAGAATTCGATGTTCAGTTATGCGAAACTGCTATACTGAAACTACAAAGGCGCCCTGCGAGAATCAAGAATTCTTTTCTTGATATCAAGAAATTAATTATTGATATGAAGACATTATTTGTTGTTGTTAAGCGATGGTAATTCTTGATATCAAGAAAAGGAAATAAATGTTAAAACGGCTAGCCATGACTGGCCATGCTCACACATTCAACAAATTCCAACAAATTCAAATCAAACAAGCGTGAATCCATGGCTATTGTATTCCTCGACAATGCGTGGAAATGGGGCCAAGGCATGACCCCGAAGAAGTCACACTGAAAAGATTGTGTGCCCAATGGAATCGGGCTGACGCACTGCGAACTGATGTGATTCCAAGGTCGCTAGCCCAATGCCCACTCTGCGATCTTGCCCGAATAGGTGCGATCCCCTGAGATCTGTGTTAAGTCGCAAAGTGGACACCAATGGCCGCAGCAGATCGCCGCGAATGCGATCGAGACCGATCTGGTCGCCAGATTTTTGAACATGTCAGAACCCCGGCGACCGCAACCGACACCACCCTTGCGGACGCGAGTTACAGCGATCTGGTGCGGCCACTGGTGCCCACTTTGAGACTTAACCACAGATCTCAGGGGATCGCTCCTATTCGGGCAAGATCGCTATAGATCGCTAAGCCCAGATCGCATAGTGGGCATTGGGCTTTAGGCCCAGTCCCATACTGACGATTTTCACGGCGACTTGCAGCGACTCGCATCGATTTACTAGAACGAATCGACATGATTTAGCCACGATTTAACAACGAATTGGGAAGAATTGTACGGCGACTCAAGACGAATATCCGTTCTTCGTCGTTGTTCGACGAGTCAGTTCGTCCTTATTTTGTCTTTAACCATCGCGGTAGAAAAATTGTGGCAGAAAAAAAGTTGCGGTCCCATAGTGGCGATTTTTAAGGCGACTCGCAACGGATTATCATTCGTGGAGAAAATCGCTCGAGTCGTCGCGAGTCGTTGTAGTTCGTTGCGATTCGTTGTAATTCGTTCTTCGAACCGTTGCTCCTCGCGAAGAACGCCATGAATCGTGTTAGCACAACGAAAGTTTTGAACTGATTAAAAACTATCACCATGTCGCAAGAATTTCCCCACATTCTTTGTATGGAACAATCGGACAAGTGCACAATATGAACAATCGGACTTGTTTGAGTCAGTTGAATTAAAAAACGACCTCTCCGTATAAAGTGGTGAAGTGTGATGTCATAAATGATGTCATAAACATTTTTTTTGGAATTTTCAAATTTGGACTTCATTTTGAGAAAGAGCATAACAAATAATGTCCAAATACCGAAAATCAAAGGAATAGGTTTCGTATTCATTCGAATGGGCATATCTCAGCCAATACGTAACCTATAGTCCTTTGATTTTCAGTATTTGGACATTATTTGATATGCTCTTTCTGAAAATGAAGTCCAAATTTGAAAATTCAAAAAAAGTGTTTTTATGACGCCATGGCTTCTGTACTCTATAATAAATCACACACTTGTCACACACTGAAGCTCTTGGTTTCTTGCAATTACAAACATCGTTTGATCCCAGAAAAAAAATGTGTTTACTACTATACTACACTCACAATTGTTTATTTCAAATGTTTACAGACTTGACGGCGCTGTCTTGTATCAATTACTGATTTTTGAATGAAAAATGCCCTGTCTTGAAGCCGCTTATATTCGTATGCTATTAAAGGATCATTGAATCATAACTGTTAGTTTTTAATGATAACATCTTTGACTAGAATCGTACAACCCCTTTGAATATTTTGTAACATAAAGTTCCTCGGTAAATGCACAAAACAATAACAGATAATCTGGATGGTCTTTAGATAGAAACAAGCACGACAAAGTAATTTAATAACTGCCTGTTATAGTTTCGTGGCACACATCTCTAGTTTTGATACACCATACAGAACCGTCAAAACGGAATAATCGGAGACCTGCAGCAAGGTCTATCATGAAGAACTCCCAAACAGAACTTGTTTTTCAGAGAGATCCTACCATATCTACTTACCATGTCAAAACAATGTGAGAACAAAATTACCAAAGCCACACTTAGTTCGAATCGTGTCATCAAACAATCGTTATTGTTTCATAATGACATTTTAATAATGTATTCTGTGATTTATCATTTTCTTGCGCCGACAGAGATTATGATAGAATCGAAAGCTGAGACTCTTGATCATTCATGTAAATATATCATGATGAGTATTCCGCGTAACTTTCACTCTTTCCCTTTTAATACTTTCTTCCTAGCAATTGCAACTTATAGGCTTAATTGTATACTTTGACACCAAGTAGTGTGTTAAGTATTTCACCTGGTTTGAATTGTCTCGTAAATTACAGAAGCGAAAGTGACTATACCTAGAATATAAATTTGGTTCTCTGTCAGTTATATGTCTCCCGGGAACGATGAGAATAGGGTCGACGAAAAATTCTGCCTTTTTAGGAATTACATTTCCAAAGTAGAACCATATCTGGAATACTTGTTGAATAACAAGTGCATTCATGACGTCGCAGGGAGCAGCATGTTTGGTGTTCTTGTTGATAATTAGTATACACAAGTTTGGTGAGTGTTTTTCTATTAATCTTCAGACACATATATTTCCAATATGTATGCTACGAATTGAATAGTGCAAAAAGGACATGGTATCCACGTTATTTAACCAGTTCACTAAAACCCACTTACTAATGAGTAAAGCAATAATAAATTGACCTTTAACCTTCATTTGACTTGTTTCTTCTTTAGTTTTGTTTTGTAGAACAGTGATGCGATTTACCCATCCATGTGGCAGTTGTCAAGCCGTGTAAAAAGTAAAAAACAAAACAAAACAGAAACGGGAAATAAAAACCCTTTCATCAATTTAGTCCTTCATACAAGAAATTGACACATCTTTACAACATTATAATGTTAGTTTATATGCTATAGGGATAGTACAGATTACATGAATACACATTGTATCAACCATTTTCCCCTTTAGCACGTGTCAACTAAGTTAATAGATCCCATCTCTTTGTAAATTGTTTAATTTGTCTCTTTCATGCGGCGATTTACCGGTTGATTGGCGCACAGCGAACGTGTGTCCGCTTCATATAAGGGAGAAAAAGAGGACCCCGCTAACTAACGTCCTATTTCGTTAGCATCTATTGTATGTAAAACATTAGAAAGAATTGTGCGTAAACGAGTGGAGATCACTTTTCGTTGAATGATATACTCAATGATAATCAGCATGGATTTCGCGAAAAGCGATCATGCGAATCTGAATTAATTGAAGCTATTCATGATTGGGCGAACTTGTTAGATTCTGGCGCAGATATACACATTGCTTTCCCTGATTCTTCGAGAGCATTCGATTCTGTCCCTCATCATTTGTTATGTAATAAACTCAAGACATGTGGAGTTTTAACACGAAATTTACAGTGGATTATGAATTTGTTGAAGAATCGCAAACAGCGTGTTATTTTAAATGGAGAATACTCTAACTGGATCCATGTTACTGGTGTCCCTCAGGAGACCATATTAGGTCCAATTCTTTTCTTATGTTATATAAATGATTTATCTGACAATATAAAATCTGTTATTCGTTTGTATGCAAATGATTGTATTGTATATAATACAAATTAAGTCTGTAGAAGATTGCAGTTTACTTCAGAAAGATTTAGATGAACTTAGTAATTGGAGTAAAAAATGGTTGTTAAATTTTAATGTTTCGAAATGTAAACTTATGAAGATGTCTCGTAAGAATGAAACAATAGATTTTTATTATGAATTGAATGGATATGAACTAGATATAACGCACACTGAACAATATATTGGCAGTGTTATAAATGATACTCTGAATGGATAATTCCATTGTCAGGAATTATATAAAGTGTGTAATAAGCTTATAGATGTGTTACGAAGATCATTTGTTAATTGTCCCCCACATATTTTAAAGCAACTGTATGAAGCTATTATAAGATCACGCTTAGAATATTGTTGTATTGCTTGGGACCCACACTGTGAAAGTCATATAATTATACTTGAACGTATTCAAAAGCGTTGCGTTAGGATGATGTGTAGTGACTGGGAAACCTCATATGAGCATTTATTTAATCGAATGGGATTATGTACCTTAGAAAAAAGAAAATTGCCCCACATATTTTAAAGCAACTGTATTAGTCTAGTCGGAATGGGGGGTTCCCATGCACCCACAAGATACATTTTTTTTAATTCCATTTTTGTAAACCTGAATGTGTCTAGTTAAAGAATTTTGATGTTAACAAGACCAAATCATGTCCCATGGGTGTGTTTGGCGGCCATCTTTGACACCATGTAGTAGGTCAATGGAAAAAAAAGTGTGTTGAATAACGGGCCATAACAAAACAAAATGAACAAGTATTTAGGGATAATTGGCAACGAGGGATTATTTTTGAATAATATTACAATTATTAAACCAATTTGAATACGTAATTTAGTGATGATCGTGGTGGCTATCTTGAATTTTGACAAAAAAAGACGATTTTCTAATATATGTCTTGGAATTTATATAATAAAAAAATTAATAGACATGATTGTTCATGAAATGCATCATGGAATATTTGATCAATATGTTCTAGTTCATAATTCAATCATATACATTCAAATAGGGGGTCTTGGCCGCCATTTTGTGCCACTCTTGGCCACCATGTTGGATTTCATTGAAATACGTGTAAATTGCTTATGTTTGAAGTAGGGTCATACAACGACAAATAAACCCTTTTGTATATGGGTGAAATGGCAACGAGGGATTAGTTAAATTATAATTCTAATGATTCAATTAATTTGAATGCATAATTCGGCAGCCATCTTGGATTTTGGTAAACATATTTTTATACATCTTTTGGGATTAAATGAAATAAACAGAAAATACAAAACAAATTAACATGCTTTTTGATAATTTCGCAACTAGGGATGATTAAAAAATATAATTTAAGTTAATTGTATGCCTGCCATTTCATGATCAGCGACCAAGGTGCATAAACGCCTCTAGTATCATGGGAACGTATTGGTTGGTCAATGACTTCACCACCTGTCACACGAATGGTCTTAGCAATGCATTGTATAAGGATATCCGAAAATCACATGAAACATCACATGATTTCTAACTCCTAGCTCTGCCTATCAATTGAGAGGGTCTAAGAACAATGGCTCATTGGTGTAATGCTGTTTCTGTAGGCAGAACAAAGCATCTTTAGTGATCTTCATCGTCCAAGACACTAACAATTCACTGTCGAGAGACCCCAAAGGGGAGTACATCCAGGATGACATCACCGTCTGGGAAAATTCAAGGCTAAATCAAATGGGATTATGTATCTTAGAAAAAAGAAGATTGTACTATAGATTGGTTGCTTGTTATGAATTACAAAATAATTTGATGCTTGTAAACTATACACACAAATTTACATATGCATCTAGGATTGGAAGAAATGACCATTTATTGAAATTAAACATACCATTTGCTAGAATATATTATTATATGAATTCATTTTATGTAAACACAGCTCTTGATTGGAATAAACTTCCACAGTATATTTTAAATATCCCTTCCCTTATATCTTTTAAAAGGGCACTGAAGTTACATTTAAATATTGTATAGCTCTTATACCGGTTAATTGAGTGTGTGTAAATGTTCAATGTGTTTTAATTGTACAATTGTAAATATTATTATGCAATAAGCATTCAATTGCTGTTTTATATACTTGTTGTATTTATTGATTTTAAATGTGTAATTAGGGAAACAGACATTTGTTTGGGCTTCTGCCTTTTCTGTTTTCCATTGGCTGTTTTTATATTGTCAATAAACTGAATAAATGAATAAAAATCAAAATCCCTTAAAGCCTTAAGATGGTCCATCAATTTCAATGATTTTTGGAAAATTGATGATTAAGAACCCTTCAATTTCTCACTTTGAACAATAGTCAAGGCATTATGTTCTGTTTTTAATCAATGACAAAAAACAAAACCCGGTGAGATCTTGGATATTGTTAATAAACTTGATGTAAATGCTATAACAAACGTAAGTATACTGTTGGTAGCATCATTATGTATAAAGCATTTTTTCAAACAGGTTTATTCTCATTTGCTATGAAAATAGCAAAGGCTATTTCAATCTATAAACAGAGACAATGGCAATACTCTCAAACTATCACCCAATATCTGTGTTACGCCGTCTTCAATAATTCCAAATTGATGTATAACCGTTTGTCATATTTTCTTTACAAATATAATATAAATTGGCATTCCTTTTTTTTTTTTTTTTTTTAGTCTTTAATTCTTTAACATTGTTTAAAAGAAACTTGAAGCAGCGGCATCTTATATGTAAATATCACTGATTATTGTACCAATATTTATATTATATAACTATTTCCAATGTATGATTTTGTAATGATTAATCCCATTTGTATCACTTACTATGGACGATGCCCCTGTCATGTGTTTTCATGTATGCGTGTTTTTTAGTTTTGAGTTTTGTTTGTATTTATAAGTATATCTCGTAACTGGGTCATTCTTCAATAAGTGTATATTGTTGCGTCCCGCTACTTTGGTGTTTCATACAAAAAAAGCTTCTTTTTTTTACCTCTTTGTGTTGAGTAAAAAAAAAAAAAAAAAAAAAAAATTCTTTTACATTTTAAATTTTTTTTTTTTTATGTTCCATCCCCCTCAAACTCGCATGTCCCGATGGCATCGTGTAAACATATCATAATGTAGCATTTCAAAATGGATGCATATATTTGGTCCTAATATACCTTGATAAATTCAATTTTATGAGTTGAATACAAATACCAAGAATAAATACGCACACATGCAACGCCTTAAGATTTTTTTTCAAAAAAGGAGGCTGTTTTGTGAGTCCCGATATTTTGCGTTCATCTCCGTCACGCATTTTGAGTCCGCAATCTACGGTACAAAAAAATGCTAAATTTGAGTGATTGTGGTGGCAAAATGTCGGGTGACTAGGTAGTAGAAAGAAGAGATGCGTTTCTTCCCAGGTCTCCAGGTAAGTAACATTATTTTTTGAGATCTTTGTCAAAAACCAGGTGAGTACTAGTTAAGCGTCATCTCCGAACGCTTGATATTAGCTAGATAAAGATTTTAGATTGAATTTCTAATCATTTGTATGAATGTGCCCACGGAACAACCATACAACACTATCGCTAATTGGTATTGCATACATTGCCATTAGCTATTGGCGCTTTAAATGTGTCTGATAGTCATCTCCGTCACGCGTCCTCTCCGTGACGGTTTTTTGTGACGGAGATGATGATTATCATCTCCTAACGCTTGATATTAGCTAGATAAAGATGTTAGATTGAATTTCTAATCATTTGTATGAATGTGCCCACGAAACGACCATACAACACTATCGCTAATTGTTATTGCATACATTGTCATTAGCTATCGGGGCTTTAAATGTGTCTGATAGTCATCTCCGTCACGCGCCATCTCCGTCACGGCTCTTTTGTGACAGAGTTGATGAGTTTGAGAATAACATGTGATTCTAATGTATTCTGAAATACACGCTTCAGTCATCTCCGTCACGCTTCAGTCATATCCGTCACACTGAGTTCAAATGCATACATTTCAACGAATATTATATTCTGGTAAAAAATATTTGTATTGGTATTCTTAGCGATCTATTTACTCTCTTCATCCTAATTTCCTGAGAAATTTTCATCACACTGATTAAAAGCAAAAATATTTGGCAAAATTCACTATTCATTCAGCAAGGCAAGATAAATGGTGGCTCTAGAAGGGAAAATGTGATTATGGTTGACTAATGTTTTTTTTTTTTTCACAGTCACCCTCTTTCTTTCCAAACGAAGATTGAATAAGAAGTGAATTATGTTCTTCAGTTAAAATGCAACGATCTATTTGTGCAAAAATGTCGTGACGGAGATGACGCATTAGCAGTGTACAAGTTAATAAAAAACCCAACATTATTACATAGCCCCATAAATTATCGTGCCAAACCATATTTCCCTAATCTACAGATGTTAAAGTGATCCATGTAAAGTGTCAGATATTGCACAAAATGACATTTGAGACTTCAATCCTATATCAATATCATTGTAAAATACAATTGAAAGATTTGTGAAAGTTTGAAAGCAAACGAACACTTTACCTTACCAAGGGAGCAAACACCCCCTATTTTAGGATATCAAACATGGAATGTTATAAAAGGGTGTGCACCAGAAATGTCTTCTAGGACCTTCTAGGATCACAACCTAGGTGGACAACCTCGGGATCTAGCTACTGCAAGTCCACAAAACGAGTACAAACGATTTAACCCATAATGTTCCTTAATAGCGAGCATGGTGGCTTAGCGGTTAGAGTCTCCGCCTCATGCACGGGAGGTCCCGGGTTCGAAACCAGACCGGGTCATACCAAAGACTTTAAAAATGGTACCTCCTGCCTTCTAGCCAGTCACTCGGTATTTATAGAATGGAGAAGGGAAAGTTAATCACACGAGTTACTGGCTCCTTCTGTAACTTTCGCTACATTTAGTAGACGTGTGGTCTAGGGCTAATGAAACAGAGATAGGCGCCGCCTTATGTGCCAACATAGGGTTTATGAAGGTTTGTCTCTGCTATTTTAACAATTACACTAAAGAGCATTATGATATCATCAGATTGCTCCAGATTTGTGTTTTGTAGAGTCGTGTGCATCTTTTGATACCAAATTTGACTGCATAATATCTTCGGTTAATGTGTCACGTGTCGTTTTAAGTTACGTGTTCTCCAAAGGACTTGAAATTGCACGTTCATTTATATACAAAAACGCATTGAAATGTTCAAGATACATTTTTGTATTAAAAAAGTTGCACAATTTGTATTTGAAGTTCTTCAAATGGCATTCAATATTATTTTTGAAAGTTTTTAAAATGATATAAACGAAAAAAATGATAAAACAAAAAAACACAAATTAAAAAGATTAAAATACCTCAGAATATGAGTTCTTAATAGTGTATTGTTGGTATCTGATTTTACTAAATCATTATAATAGAGGTAAAACATGTTTGATAATGAAAATAAATGTACATAATGTAGAAAAGGGAAAACAGATATAGATTATAGAGTACAAATAAATAGGCCTTAATATAGATCATAATACAATATACACAATTGAACAAAGTGATTTTCTTACTAACAACAATTTAATGATATATCTGACGAAATGCACTTATATTTTTTTTTCTGTGAGTTTTGCCAGTATTAACACTGAAATAATACAGAAGTCAACAATGAGTGTAAATATGTTGTAGGTGTAAGGAAAGATAAGGGGAAATAAATGAAGCGGCAAAGGCAGTAGCTGGGAGACCAACTTATTGTTGAATTGGCCACCCTGGTAAAATATATTGAAATAAATAGCGATTACCTCAACTCTCAGTAAATTATTGTTTATTATTTTGTTAAGTAGGAATATTCTTTTTATTCATGTACACGATAATACAATCAGACAAAGTAATGGGCATGGAAAATAAACAATCATGATAAAAATTGATAATCCTACCAAAGAAAAACAAAGTGACCTACTTTAAACAATGTAACAATTGTTTTTAATGTTGTATAGGCCATTTTTTTGAGCCATCGTACCCTTTTAGGTTGTACTGGTACATCATTGTTTCAACAAGTCCACACAATTATAAGTTGTATTTGTATACGACAGCTTTTCAAAGATTTGAATCCTTGAACTGGTCAGGTTGATGGTTTAAACAGCTACTGTATATCAGGTGACTGTATATGTATCCAGGACTCATTAACCATTAAATTGTTCACTCAAACACTGTTCTCACTGAGGAAGCTCAGGGCAGTTCCTGTGTTAACTCTCAACTGCACAACATCTATGTTTCAAGAGCTATATGACTGTATGTACAGCCATTTGTGATCTTAGACTTATACCATTGTATCGAGCACATCATCGATACTCCTTAGCCATGTTAGCGGATGATGTACTTTACATAAATGTATATGATCTTAAATTACGTCTAGCTTTAGAGGGATATCATTCATACAAATGCTGAAGTATGTATCCATGCAATGACTGGGGGTAAAAAATAATTATGCATCGCGATCGTCAATAAAATCATTCATATCATCATTGTAATTATCACAATTAGTCTTATGTATTTCTTTTGTTTCAAATTATTTTGTTTTGCATTGTTTTATAATTTGTTTTGCCAGTGTATTGTTTTTTCATTATATTAAATGCTATTTAATATGTATAAGGTTTTGCAGATAAATATTTGTGCCATTCTATAATCTGCACCATTTTCCCAAATTGTTGTCCATAAGCGTATGTAAAATGTCATATTGTATGTCTGACACGTGACATATAAAGACACGTGACTTAGAAATCATAGAAGTAAAAAGGCCAAATGTGGTATCAAAATATGCATAACTATCTATGAAAGACAAATCTGAAGCAATGTGATAATAGCAGCTGCATGTGTCTGGGTGTAATCATGAAAATACCAAAGAAGGACATTCATAAACCCTAAAGATTTAAGGCACTTTTAACGTGCAGTAAGGGTAAAATCGTTAATATGTGTTATGTGGCTTTCCAATAGCTATTTCGCGAGGTTGTCCACCTAGGTTGGGCTTCTTCAAGGTCCTAGAAGACAACTCTGGGCCCAAACCTTTTACAACATTCCATGTCTGTAAAACCCCCTTTGCTCCCTGGGTACCTAGTGAAAAAAACGAATATTGAGTTCATATTTTATCCCCGAATACTGATGGCCTGCCGTAGATTTGTCGCAGTAATAATCATCCGTTTGACGATATCCGCACCCGTGTATGTTTACAGACGGTACAGAATTCATGGAATTTGCGCGCGCTCGGCTCAAAGTTCAGTCGGGTCGGGAAGGTTTCCCACACGCGCTGGCCGGACATGTTCAGCTGCGACAATTGTACTTATTATCAAAAGCGTTGCTAACGCTTTTGAAATAATGATTTTCAATTATAATTATCTTCATACTAAAGGGACATTTGAAAAAATCTAACCCTATTTTATTCTTCTCTTACTATAAGCTAAACAACACGACAGAAGAGAAACGAGGAAGCTCCAAGTATTTTTCGTGGAGTTTACAGGCATCACTTTAACATATATTAAACACACAGAAAGAAAGTGGAGAAATAGTTTTGATTTTCACGATCCCACGATGGTCGAAAATATACACTTATTGAAGAATGACCCAACTACCGTTCGGGAACCATGCCTCCACAATGCCACTTGGCCTTTTTTTTTTGTTCCCTATTTTCATGTTCTTGTATATTGCAACTTATGCTTATTATTAGAGATATTTGTGTACTGTTGTTTTTAATAAAGATGGAAATTAATAAAACGAATCGAATTGAATTGAAAATGAATTGTTAAAGAGTACCACCACCCAAACATAATATATTAAAGAAAGGTAACATCTTTAGTATTCTATTCCATCAACAAGTTCACAAAAATATGTTTCCAGAAAAAAAATATATAATTGGAAAACGCATCACCATTCTAAAGCATGCATTCATGCGGTCTGAATTACGAAGTCTAATGTGTGCAGAGCGAACGAATCGTCCGGGAATCTATTGTCTACAAACGTACTCGTGAATAGCATTGGCGCACTCGCAAATGGTTGGCTCGTATGGAACCAGGAAATAGTAGTGTTTCCGTAAGTGGTGGAAATAAATTGCTTTGTTTATGAATTACACAACCCTTTGCAAAATGTTGATTATCTATTTGATATCACAAAAAAGTACCAAAACATTTAAAAATGTGTTGTTCTTTGCCTGGTGGTCCCCTTTAACACAGTATAAACCAGAAAGAACCCTACGCTCGAGCAAAAAATCATTACTTTGTGTCCCTTATACAATGACAAGATCATACGGGGAAAGATCATTTTCGTATGCGGCCCCTGTATTATGGAATAACTTGCCTGAACACATTAGAAATATAGATACATATGAAAAGTTTAGAACGAGCTTGAAAACATATGTATTTAACACTTCGTACATATCATCAAATTTAACAATTATGAACCCAGTCCACAATTCCATTCCTTTTGTTCCGTAAAGCGCATAGAGACATGCAATTTCGCTTATGTGTTATGCACTATATAAACAATTGTCATTATTATTATTATTAACCCTGCTAAATTCAACAAAACACACTTTTACATGTCTGTTGTACTGCGATGCTTTATAAATGATAACAGAAGAAGAAAATACTAGTAGGTTTTTATTTTACATATTCCTTTATAATTATAGAGATATTTATGACGGTATGAGAAAGCGTTCCGGAACACTTTTCGATTCCTATTCTATTCCAAATCTTTGAACAGTAAAGTCAATAGTCCTACTATTAGCTACATACCAAATTATCAGACATATGCTTACGTACACAAGTAAGACCTAATTCGTATTGTTGAAATACCCTCCCCAAACAACACCAAATTAAATGATAACAACACAATTAACCTCTTTAAAATAGGTATACTCGTGAAAATTTAAGTCATATTAATTACGATGTAAGATGTGAATTCACTTCCAATACTATTTGTCCAAGATTGTTTGACAAAATTAGGAATTCGATATATCTCCCCTATCAATTTATTTATTTCAATTCAGGATACGTGGTAAGCGGTGTTGACTTTTCTGCTTCGTCAAAGCTTGATATTAGAGAGGGCGAGGATGCACACTTTTACTGCAACTACTCGGCATACGATGTATCAACACTTGCGGTAGCTTGGGTGTTTCGTGAGGACGTGATGATACGATGTGGATTCGACTGTTCAAATGAAATAAGTGGTCGATATGCAATTGCCATAAACCGTAGTAATCGTACGAGTGAATTAGTTATAAGTGACGTGAGCAAGAATGATACTGGCAACTACACTTGCCTTGTTTCAGCGGATCAAAAATCAGAAAGGGTCTTAGTTGAATTACTTGTAATAGGTGAGTAAGAATTGCAAGTATAATATAAACCATTCAGCCCAATTAACAATGTAATGTTTAAAAAGCGCATAGAGATAATTTTTATATTAGGCACTGTAAAAATCGAATATGTCAATATAAGACTAATAATCCAAATTTTAATTGACACATTTGTTTATTTTCCCTATGCTCATCTTTTTTTAAAATTAAATGTCATTATTTCATAATATGAAATGATGACATTAGATAATTAAAGATGAGAATAGGGAAAGTTAACTAAGGTGTCAATTTGCCTGTTGTGACGATTAATAACAGCTCCAAGTTGCATTTTCATACAATTTGAAAGGTTTCAAATGTTTTTAATTCTTAATTGACTATAAATATTGTCGGTTATGAAAGCTTATCCCAAACGTATTTAACAAATAATATTATCCATCATGACTAGTATCGCATACTACAACTGTAATACTAAGAACAAGACACATTTAGTTCTTCACAAACAGACTGTACACATGATGATGTACGTGTTAATCAATATTGTATTCTGTTCTTTTGCAGTTGGATCCATGATGTATACTGACGGAGAAACTACAGACGTGATTAACGGTAATAAAAAAAAGCCTTAGGTAATTCGGTAAGTTGTAGCCCCAGTGTTACTTATTTATACGATACGAAGTGAGCGATTTTAATTATTTTGCATGAATTAATAACTATACAAGGTGTTGTATTGATACTTTTGATAAAACTGCCAGCATCGGTAATTTTTTGTAACAATTGAAAGATTGTATGTTTTACAAATCTATTGCAGAGCGTATACATATTAATGTTCATCTCTTAGATCGACACGGCGCGCATACTTCAAAACATTATATCTCAAATTACATTAAACCCTATTAAAAACGGGGAGTGATCCCGCTTGGGAACGAGCGTGGACGATCGGTGAGACGCAGTTTGTCGTGGAACGTTTGAGAACAACTGTGTTGCCCCCAGCCCCTGCCATACCTGCGGGGGGACATATGTACACCAATGTTCTTACCGCGGGGTGGATATCGTTCCGCCGAGGGAGGTCAAAGACAAAAAAAACAGCCAAAATGTATGTGCTATATCACACACGCGCGCGGTGAGCCACAAGGATCGGTAGGCCGCGGCTGAGTCCCCCTCATCGGGGCGAATTCCCTTCCATAGCTGAGAGGCCGTGGTGTACCGCTTTGAACGATCAAGCCAGGATCTTTTAATACAAAGTAATACGCGCTCGAATCGTTCCAAGCGGGGCACTGCTGTAGAATATTGATGCCTCTCCTTAGAACACGTTTTCTTTTACAATATCATAATTAGCCAAACAAAGGTGCACAGTCATTGTTTTCTTTGATATCGAAATAATACAATCCAAAGAGTTAGTTGTAATCACTACAATGTATTGGTAACCATGTACTAATAACATACTATGATTAAAACAAAAATCCTCACCAATTATTTAATTATATCGAATAGAAATGTGTCATGATCTTACAGGAGATTATATATTCGTATGTCTAAAAGCAATAGTACAGTCAGGAAAAAAAACATGAAACATGAAAAGGGTTGTGGTCATTTGAAATCATATTAAATAATACTTAATTGCAAAGAGTCTTACTTTATGTTGGAATTCTAGTTATGTGCATTTTAAATTGCATAAAATATGAATATTTTCAAAATTAGCTTCATACTTAAAAACAATATTTTTTTTAAACACACGGTAGTTCATGTGAATTTGAATGGTCTTAACACGTGTCTTACAGTTATTTATTAAGCCAACGTTGATTAGGAGATATTAGCGCCAAGTTTTCTACGTACAGTATTGTTTATGTTTTCAGTTAAAAATACAAAGTCATGAATTAAATAGTTTTGGGCTATTTAGAAGAGAGCTGGCAAACTAAATCCATGATGGCATGGCTCTCTTCCTTTCAATCAAACATTATGAGGACAGTCAGTAAACTAATTGTTCACATCATCCTTCTATAATATAGGTTTTCCTAACCTATGCATATGTCTTCAGACACATTCCACACAAACATGATTCCCAAAACGCATTCTTTGTAACAATTGTATTGCAATTTATTTTTCCTCAGGACCTCCGACAATTACATCAAATTTTCCGACCAATTACCTTGCAGAAGGGATGGAAAACCTCACGCTTACTTGCTCGTATATGGCGCTCAATATGACGGGGCGTCGATTCCAACGGTCATCATATCATGACTCGAAGGCACCATTTAAACAATCCACTTTGAATTCGACGGGTGATCAGATTCTATACATCAAAAAGTTACAAGCGGAACATGCAGGCGTCTATACGTGCACGTCAAATACGTCGGTCGATCAAGTCCATGCTGAGATCGATATAGTAGTTGAATGTACGAAAATCGTTCTTTCGCTGTACAGCGTAATGAGGAAACTTTGTTTGATAGTGCATAACGCAGCTCTCGCACAGTGTACGTGGCGAGGTGTGCCAATCAAATATTTGCATACTTTATGATACCATCCCACCTCAGCTATCTGATTCATGATGTTCGTGTTTTTTCCTCACATTTAATCAATATAAATTAACTTGAGGGCATGGAGGCCTTATATTTCTTTGTTTAAACAAATTGTAAATATTTGTTTGTGATAACATAATTATGTATCACTCGATACAAGGTCCGCTATTGTGTTTTTACTTCATACGACGATTGTAACTTGATGCATCTTTTGTTTTTATGTCGATTATTATCATATAATAATAATAATAATAATAATAATAGACCAGCATTTATATTGCGCCATCAATCTAGAAATTCTATTCCTAGGCGGATCATACTGTGCTGTATATATGTTATTAAATATTTCAAACAAAAATCAATTTTCATTTTCAAAATGTGTTTACACAGATTCACCTAAATTTCGAGATGTTGGCATTGGAATGAGAACATACGACAATCAGGCTTATGCCGAAAGGGTGGGTAGCGTCGCGTTGCGTCGCGTTGACTGGAACGCGACCATTCGTCCAAAGCCCCCCCCCCCCCCCCGGTTTTGCCAAAAGGGTGCGTTGGAAGCACTGATTTCCCATTGACAAAAACAAATCATTCGGATAGGCATATCTCAGCCAATTCTTAACATATTTAATTGAATTTTGGTATTTGGACATTATTTTGTATGCTCTTTCGGTAAATGAAGTTCAAATTTGAAAATTAAAAAAAAAAAAGATTTGTATGACGTCATATCTTGTGTACTCAATTTGCTCAAGAGTAACCATCTAAGCCTTAGAATAGTTCACCTTCGGATTGAATTAATTTGTGTGTAATCGAAACTTGAAATGACACAAACCTGAATGATGGTGATCAGACCTGTGGCGTACCCAGGATTTTTTCAAGGGGGGCGGGGTATGTCGTCTGACAAATTTCTGTAAGCGGGGGGGGGGGGGGGGGGGGGGAGAGAGAGAGTGGCCGTAGACATTTTTTGAAGCCGAGACCAGGTACATTTACAATTTTTGAGGTCGAGACCAGGACCAGTCACAAATTTTCGAGGCAGAGACTAAGACACTTTTTTCTAGAATTCTGTAAGCGGGAGGGGGGGGGGGGGGGGGGGGGGGGGGGGGGGGATGAGGGGTGGTGTCCGATGAAATTGTTCGTAACCGAGACCAACAATGTTCAATATTTTTGAGGCTGAAACCAGGGTTCTTCGCAATTTTACAAGGCCGAGACCATGGGTAATGATGGCTGAGGCCGCTTAAATGTGACCATCTACAAGTTGTAAAGAGGGGGTTCAAACCCCAAAAACAGTCATTCTTTGGTCAAGGGGGGGGGGGGGGGTTGAACCCCCCCAAACGGGGGTTGAACCCCCCAAACCCCCTCCCCTGGGTACGCATATGGATCAAATTCAAATCAATTAACTCCGAAGGTAAACTATTCCAAGTCTTAGATGTAGACTCTTTAGTAAATGTGTATTTTTATCAATAGGCCCTTCATAAGTTTTATATACTTTCAGGGAAACAATCAAACACACATGACTCGCAACTGAGCTTTATTATAATACAACGTTAACAAGGCGGTTGTACTAACACATTTCCTGGAATGCGCGGAACGCGGTAAACTAGTGCGTGGGAATCGGACATCATATATTTTTACAAACACAATAATAAGGCTTCATATATCGACTACAGTACAACATCCGAAGCACGCACGCCTTAAGCATGTTCAATTAATCAACCATGTGCTGTAAAATCCCATCTTCTTGAAAAGTCGGTCTCTCATAGGATAGCACGTGTTTCGTCGCGTTGGCGAAACGAAAACTCAGAGATCGAAATGGCGCAAGTTACGGACGCGTCTTTGATGTACACATCATTGTATGTATATGACTTTTAGCCTCTCTAAACGCGTACATTCGGAATAAGCCCTCCGTATGTGCCATTTGGTAGCGTTATCTGAACTGACGCGCCTTAACGCTCCCAACACACCCTTTCGGCAAAACCGGGGGGCTTTGGACGAATGGTCGCGTTGCATTTAACGCGACGCGACGCGACGCTACCCACCCTTTCGGCATAAGCCCGACAATCAACAGACCATAAATATGTTCTGCACGAGTGACTCGTATCCGGAAGCAAACGTCACGTGGACTGACATGTCGGGCAATGCAGTAAACAGCAATGTTTCTCAAGAATCAACAAACCACTTCGCTTCCAAAAGTGTCTATGGCACCATTGTAAATGCCTCACTGGTCATTATCAAGGCTTCAGCGAGGATATTTGAACATGTGTCTTGTATCGCAAGAAATCACATTGGTGAAAACAGAAAAACGTTCGACTTGTCAGTGGCATTTAGTCCTGGTATTGTTTTTTAAATTATCGGGAGTCATGTCTCTCCCATGCCCACCCACCCTCACCCCCTCCAATCCTTATAATTATACATATTCCTCGTCAATGTTTCGTATGCTATTGTTTTATTTATTTATTTATTTATTTTGGTATATATTTCAAACTGATCAGCAGCAGTGCTGAAAGGATCAGTGTACATTGAACATCAGAACATACATAGTATAAATAATACATATATATATAGCAATTGTTACATTCGAATTTGAATGAATTGGAACATTAATGTTCAGTACAAAATTTACAAAAGTAAATCACTATAAAATAAACAAAGCTACACTACACAAAGAACAAATATCAAATCATTGTGCATAATTGCTAATCAACCACATTTACAACAATGCATTGTATACAGTAATTCATAACTATATAAGTGATATAAAATATTCATAATTAAAACTGTTCTAAGTTATTTATCACCAAGCAATTAATTTATTATAATATATTTATCATTTATACCTATCAGCTGAATACCTATTGTGAAATCATTATTATATGAGAGCAAGACTATTCTAGTCATATTGATATTTCAATTAAAATTAATTAAGCATGATTTAAAAATGAATAATTATGTACGTATTACAAGTTTAATATCAATATTTTACCAAAATTCATGGTACCAAACAGCAAGTTTATGAGTATTTGTCATATTACATAAATAAAGAAACAATGGTCAATTAACAATAGCAAGGTCCGTTTTCAAAAAAAGCAAAAACATTGGAGGACCACACCATTCGACTGAAATGATAGTAAGCGTTTCACTTAAAACAAGATGTGCGGGGCAAGTAAATTATGACATTGTTTAACTTTATTGTTATAAACAAACTCTGAAAATACAAATCTGTCAATAAAACAGGGCCAGGTTATGAAAGTTTCATTATACTGTTCTGTATTAGAGGCATGAAGCTTGTCTGTTTTATGTGTCCCCTGCAATTGTAACCATAGTTACCTAGATAAATGTCATTTTAAAGACTGCCCAACTGTTTGACGAAGGGTGACGTCAGGTTTTGATCATCTTTGGACTACGGTAGAATTCTTAAAAAGAACTTATACCATTTTTCATGCTGAAATAAGGGCACAAACTGTGGTTTCGACTAATAAACCTTTGCCATGGAATTCCCCATTTTGATACTTTTGGATGAAAATAAAACCTATAACATTCCCAATTTGTCTTCATTTATACATTTTATTGAGATGAAGATAGAAAAGGTCACATTTTTAATGAACAATTATGCCATGTCATGAATACAGCGTTTTAGATTATGCTTATCAACATTTAGTATGGTTGAGTGGATGTTCCAATTTTGTTATTTTTGAAAACAGACCTTGCTGTGGTAAATCGACCGTGACTAGTCATGCATGAATGATTTCATCTGGATTTTAAGCCAATATTGAGGAGGGTAGTTTTATCTTTAATTTGATATACAATATCATATATTTTATCGTTAATGAATATGAAATATTTGGTCTTATATAAGTGTCCAGTTTCTTTTTTTGCGGAGTATAGTTAATAATTTAAAACGCCCAACTGCACGCACAATATTGTTTAACTTTGCAATGTGTTGTTTGATTATTTTTCTTTTGTTATTGTGGGGATAATCGCGAAGTAAAACAGTATAAAGTAGTCCAACTCTTTTGAAGTCATCAACAAACTCAAATAAACACTTTGTGTATACACTACATGAATAACTACTTACTCTTTTCTTTTCCCTTAATGGATGATACATGGTTTCATTATACCAAACTTACATACAAAATCATGCTGCAACAAGACACAAATACCTCACTTTAATAGACACTGCAGTCTTTACCCTTTTGTCAAATACCAATTTGGATTGTAAACTTTAAACTCAAAACACACGTATAAAGGGTTTACACTTGCTAACTTAATTCAAACTTCTCTCAGGAAACCTCAAAATAATGTGATTACTATCGAAATTAATGTTAAAGGGATAGTTGAGTATTGGTCAAACTAATTTTTAGTAACAAAAAACCTGCACCATTACGGTACAAACTAATACTTATAACTCCACCATGCTCGAAAGGTTTACACAGTTACAAACGACAAAGTAATAACTTTGATATGATTACAAAAGAGCCTTTACATTCAAAAGGCCGCTCTTTCAACATTCATTGATTTTAGCCAGTTTTCATGCAAAAATGCGCATTTGATGTTTTGTTAAAAATAATGAATCAATACAGTTATCATCAACAACTTTTGGAAAAACCTATTTAGACTTGTTTCAAAGTAGTCTATAGGCATTTTTTGTATTTTTTCTAAAATGTCAAAATGTCCCCAAGCCGGTAGACTAACTAATACAATATGTTTATGGATATTTCTGCCGTTTCTGAACCGATTTTGATCAAATAAAGTTTATTTTGACATTTAAATGGTATGCTCTTTACAATTGACAGTCAGTTTTTCATTATCTCACAGAAAAATGTGTAGCGCCTTCTATACTAACACTCAACTATCCCTTTAAGCAAATTTATATTTTGATCATGGAAATGCCTATTTGCTGGCTTGATAAAAGCACTTTTCCAGTGGCCCGGTGCCACTAAATTTAAGCCGTTTTGGACCACGAATGTTCTGTGATGAAAACACACCTATATCAGGGCCGTGAACCTCAATGCTCATACTCATTACTTGTGCGAATTGTCTTCCGACACATAACATTAACGTTGTACATTTTAACTAAAATTTACAGATGTCTGGACAGAGAAACTTGAAGACAACCTGTCATACATCTGGAAGTTTGTGGAACAGTCATTGGAATAGCCCTAGGATTTTTCGTTTTGATGTTTGTTATAATTCGCTTTACCTTCTACATTAAACGTAAGTTTCGCAATGTATGTTCTATGAATAAACAAGTAAAGTCTTTCGAAATGTTGGGATAAAATGAGCTATATGAACCAAGCCTTTTTATTAAGATATTCTATAATTTAAAAATGAATTTAGAAGACAATTATATAATTGAGCTTACAGTACATGAAATATATCGTTTTCTTCTACAATTCGTCTTACCTATTTACTTACCTTAACTCACATCATCCTTTTTGTGATATTGAAGGCTGCAGCTCTTCATACAAGCTAGGCAGCGACAAACATCAGCAAAGCAACCACGCCTACAAATTCAGCGAAGTCTGCCCGTTACACTGCAAATCCACAGCACAATGACCCATGCTTATCTAACATATCGTCTGGACTGGAGTGACTGAATCCGTGGGTTTACAACGATCCCAAGTCCCACTGGCAAACGTTCCCATTGCCTTAACATCGATCATGTCACAGCTTCAAGAAACCATCCAGAACATGGAAATTCAAGCCACCAAAAATTGTTCTACTATTGAACTCAGACGCTGGACACATCATCAAGGTCAACCTAACCAGGTGAACAAATGTAGACCAAACAGTCCTTTACAGTATTGTGATAGTTACATTTTTGTCTATGACTACATTTAATTTATTTTTATACATACAATAATTATTTGCAATTGGATCAAATTTCGTAAGATTTGGTAAAATTGATAAAAAATTGATAAAAATTTACCATGAGTGCCCAGTTAATAGAATACAATTGGTGTATAACCTTTCTTTGCCAAACTAGGATATATAGGTATGATGCAATTCATGCAAAAATGATAATTGACGTCTATTCATCTTTGGGAGTGTAATAATATTATTATTTCGTTTTCCAAATTATGCTTTACAGCGTTCGTCCGAAGTGGAGTACGAGGAGATAAACGATGATTATGACGAGGACCATATGCAGTCCAGAAGTTAGTATATCATTAGCATTAGACATAAATTAAGGATGTAAACGATTCTTAGACCTGAGAAAACTGGGTGGTCTTGAAACCAATATGATAATCTTATCACTAGGTCCGCGTTAAAGTATATAAAATAATCATCTCATTAGACTAAATGAAAGTTTAGAAGCCCTATTATATAAACTTGGCCTTCCATTTGGTACATTTACATAACACCAAAAATACTAATCCTTGGATCATACAACTGTTCTAACAATAGATCGTAAGGTCGCTAGCCAGTCCCTGAAAAGCGTTATTTAAATGCCACTGGAAAGATGTGGTTAAATGATGATTGTTACAAGTAGTCCAATGGAAGGCCTTTGGATATAAAGGGCATACTCACAGCCAAGGAAAACAAATCGCAATTTGTAGTCAGCGAAATTGTCGTTGCTGCAAATTGTATCCAGGCAAGGGACCATACGAAGTTTAGTTATATTGAAAAAAAATTGTGTGATCCTCCGTAGGTAGTGAGGCGCTTAACCATAAAAAGACTCAGGGACCTTTGAGCACTCACTCCTCGATTGTGAAATACCATGTAAATGTCTTTTCACTTAATGTGCAAACATTTAATTAATAAGGATGAGTTTACAAATTAATTTCCTCTTGAAAGAAATATTTCCTCTCGTTTTACGTATATTCTTATCTTACCCCATGAACTAGACCTACAACAATAAACGAAAACATATTTCCTCTCGTTTTACGTATATTATTATATTACCCCATGAACTAGACCTACACAATAAACAAAACAATTTATTTCCTCTCGTTGTACGTATATTCTTATCTTACCCCATGAATTAGACCTACACAATAAACGAAAAAGTGGAGTCGACGGAAAGTGAAGCGGTGGAAAGAAATCTCACATTGACGGACGATTATGAGACATCGTTGAGGATTACGAAGATATCCACGCACCCTTACGTTTTTGTGAACAGATTGGTCTCCGGTCCAGATCAACCCCCAAAAGAAAAGGGGAATGAAAAGAGATTTGGAAGAACAAATTTGGGAGAAACCTGAGTCCCCGCATCGAAGTATCAGAAGATGGGTATTTAGTTCCATCTTACAAACCCGATGGTGTCCATAAACCATAACATTGCCGATTTCATAATGCCATAGGCAGTGGCGTAGCTACGGGGGGGGGGGGGGGGGGGGGGGGGGGGGGCACGGGGGGCCTGTGCCCCCCCCCCCCCCCCCCCCCAATAATTTTGAAAAAACAATAGAAAAAATAAGGGGCCATTTTTTTGAAAACAAAGAAATACATAAGGTGTGCCCCCCCCCAATAATTTTGCGTGCCCCCCCCCCCCCCCCCCCCCCCCAATCAGTCCGACCACGCTACACCACTGGCCATAGGTCCAGCTTATTTGTTACAGCCAATGTTTAAGCCATATAACAACATAAAGTCCATGGGCCAGACCGATGTCGGTACAATCTAAAGGATCAAAAGGTTATCTATACTAGATTGTTGGTAGAGTTAATATAAGTATATTAATGTTTGATAACCTTTCAATAGGTGTAGCTTTTCATAGTAATTGGCCATGTTAATATTTTACCATACATATGTGTACTAATTACTGTACATAGTGTTACTGCATACGGGTAAATCCGCGACGTTGGGCGTTTTGCATGATAATTCCACAATGCAAGCAGGTATCCCCGCGCGACTTCATGAGTTTCATTTTTAGTAAAGTCTTGCGCAACTTTTAAGACCAATTTTGCGACGACCAGTGGCCCGTTGCATAAAACTCTTACCGCAGCGGTAACTGCCCATTTTAGCGGTAAGTACAAAAACTGCGGTAAGTAATACATTTAGTGAAAACTACTGTTGCATAAAACAATTGCGGTAAAGTAACCGCTCAAAAACTGCGGTAAGTGTCAAAAACTGCGGTAACTTTACCGCAACCCCATTACCTGCGGTTACTACCAGAGAAAAGATGGCAGCAATTCTTCATGCATTTCGGGTGAGGGAAATGAATCGTGCAAGAAGGAGGGAGAGAGTGTTTCGCGACCGGGAGCATCCACTAGATAAATTTAATGACGAGGAGATCTTCCGGAAGTACCGTTTCACCAGAGAAGGCTGCATAACCATCATCGACATGCTCTCTGCTAGTCTTGAACATGTGACTAAACGAAACCATGCACTCAGCCCCAGCCAGCAAGTGTTTGTGGCCCTCAATTGTTACGCCACAGGAGCCGTTATCGACACGACCTCAACCATCCACGGCATCACTAGAAGCACTGCATCAAGAGTGATAGTGAGAGTTTCCAACGCACTCTTTGCCCTGAAAGACGAGGTAATTTTTGACTTGCTGTAACTTTTATTACTTTTACTTGTCTTTGAATTTACAATTAATTTGACTAGTTTTCATTTAGTTCTAATGGACTAGTATGATTGTGATAGGTCATCAAATGGTTAACAAGGTTTAGAAAGATACAATTATTAAAGGTTATTTAATAGAAAACATTTGTGTGTGATTTAGTGAAGACCACTTAACTAATTGGCAGTCCGCTTTGCATTTGCTAGTGACTTTGCGTATACGCTGCACGACCGGTTACCATGTTACCAAATCCGCGACGTTGGGGCGTTTTGCGTGATAATTCCACAATGGAAGCAGGTATCCCCGCGCGACTTCATGAGTTTCATTTTTAGAAAGTCTTGCGCAACTTTTAAGACCAATTTTGCGACGACCAGTGACCCGTTGCATAAAACTCTTACCGCAGCGGTAACTGCCCATTTTAGCGGTAAGTACAAAAACTGCGGTAAGTAATACATTTAGTGAAAACTACTGTTGCATAAAACAATTGCGGTAAAGTTACCGCTCAAAAACTGCGGTAAGTGTCAAAAACTGCGGTAACTATAATGTTACATATAGCTCTACTAAAGTACCGATATAAACACAACAAAAAAGTAACTCCCACCCCCCCCCCCCCCCCCTAATCAAAATAGCGTAACTTTTTAGCAAATAGGGTTTTAGCAACATAACTTGGCAGGAATGTTTCTAAATTTATTGGCTAACGTCTCCGTGAAAATTAACTTGATCCGCCATGCCATGTATGATGTCACTTTTCAAAAGACACAAGAGTCAAAAAGTGACAATTTTGCCTTGGATGTGTGGTCACTCATCCATAACTCGACGGACAAATTTAATTTTCAAACAGAAGTTAGTCAATAAATGTAAGAACATTCCTGATGAGTTATTTAGCTCAAAACCTATTCGTAAAAAGTTATGTTATTTGATTAAGGGGGACTTATTTTTGTGTTGGGTTTAATTGATCAGTATTGTTGGAATAAACTCAACAAACAAGTAAGTCCCCTCCTGATTAGAATAACATAACTTTCTAACAAAAATGTTTTGAGCAATAAAACTCGGCAGCTAGCGACTAACTGCTGTGTGAAAATGAAATTGGTCCATCGAGTCATGCATGAGTGAGCACACATTAAAGGAAAGATTGGCACTTTGTGTGCTCACTCATGCGTTACTTAATGGACCAACTTTATTTTCACACAGACACAAACAAAAAAAGTAAGTCCCCCTTATCAAAATGGCATCACTTTTTGACATAAATGGTTTGAGCAAAATAACTCGGCAGGATTGTTCCTACACTTTGTGACTAACTTCTGTGTGAAAATAAAGGTGGTCCATTGAGTCACGCATGAGTGGGCACACAAAGTGCCAATCTTTCCTTTGATGTGTGCTCACTCATGCATAACTCGATGGACTAATTTTATTTTTCACACAGAAGTTAGTCAATTAGTGTAGGAACAATCCTGCCGAGTTATTTCGCTCAAAAATGTTTTTTTTAAAAGTAATGTTATTCTAATCAGGAGGGGACTTACTTTTTTGTTGAGTTTATTCCAACAATACTGATCAATTAAACCCAACACAAAAATAAGTCCCCCTTAATCAAATAACATAACTTGTTAACGAAAAGGTTCTGAGCAAAATAACTCGGCAGGATTGTTCCTACATTTATTGACTAACTTCTGTGTGAAAATTAAATTGATCCGTCGAGTCATGGATGAGTGACCACACATCAAAGGCAAAATTGTCACTTTTTTACTCTTGTGACTTTTGAAAAGTGATATTTTGCCTTTAATGTGTGCTCACTCATGCATGGCATGGCGGACAAAGTTCATTTGCACGGAGACGTTAGCCAATAAGTTTATAAACATTCCTGCCAAGTTATGTTGCTTAAACCCTATTTGTTAAAAGGTTACGCTATTTTGATTAGAGGGAGTTACTTTTTTGTTGTGTTTATATCGGTACTTTAGTAGAGCTATATGTAACATGATAGTTTCATATTCCCATAGGCTTGCATGTATAGGTTGGACAAGAAACCCGTGTTTGATTAGGGGGGGTTGCTTTTTTGTTGTGTTTAGTTACCTCGATTGTCATGGAAAGTGGACAAACGCCTTTTGGCACTAACCTCTTATAAATCTTAGTGAAAAAAACCAACTCGACAGACCAGTCTGCTTAGGTGCAGTCCATAATTATCTTCATACTATCAAAATGTACAAAACTCGCTTATTTCGTAATCGACGTCTGGTCATTTGCTTTGAATGGAAACAAAATGTAAATATTCTATAACCTGTAGGTATAATGTAGTACGTGTACTATACAATAGCACGAGAATGATTGATGCACACAAATGTAACATATTTCATGATATAAGGTGATGACGTCATAATGAAGGGAAATTGAGCATTCCTATTGGTTGATTACCGATGCGTAATCCGGTATAGTGAACGTTGCTACCTGGTTACGTGCACTATAACATCAATTTATGCACGCTATGTGTCAGTGCACTAGGTGATTATGATGTTAGATGAAGACCTCACTTTGAGGGCCTAAACTGTGGTCGTGATTTTTTAGCATACAAGCCTGCATCCAGTATATTTTTTGTTATCAGGGTTAGCACTTTCTGATCACTAGCCCCTCGGCGCTGATGTCTCAATTGCTAAGCAGCTAATATGTCAATCAAGTATGTCGTGCTGCTAGTCTCGATACACAGACACTACAACATAGTTCGGGTTATGATTTGAACAGCTGAGCCATGAAAAAGACGTGTACCAAGTTTGTTTGCTTTACAGTACATTCAAACGGTAGGAAGGATTAGCAGAGAGGATAGAAAATGAACCGCATAATCTACTATGGAGAGAGGGAGTTCTCTGCAGGGAAATCATGTTTAGTTTAGTTGCCACTACAGGCAGGTTAGGTGATACAGATTAGGTGACCACTTACTTAGACATGTTGTCTGTATGTTTATATGTCATGTGTTAAATACTTAGCCATGTCATTATGTTCAGAAGAAATTGAATGTGTTTATAATCCTGTTATAATTCTTAGTCAATATAACGCGCTTGTAACTTTAACGAACATAATATCATTTCGAGAAAAAAAAAACATAATCAGGTTAATATTTAAACCCAGACGTAATAACATACTTTACTGTGGTTCAAGTGTGTTTGTTTGGAGATATCCATTCGAATGATACGACATTATTATACAGCATTAAACGGTAGCGTCAATCACAAATATGATATCATAAAGACTTTATTATCTCTACCCTTCTGTAAATGCACACGAAATTTCAAGGCATGGCATACTTTTAAATTGTATTTATTTATTTTACAGTGATTTAACATATTATCGAAGACTGACATTTGTATATCGCCATATAATTATTTTACTCGTTATCAGACAGTGATTAATCATATTTGCTGTAATAATCGGAAATGGAATCTCACCACACATATTCTTTACACAAGTCAGAATAGCAATATGACACACTTGAAGAACCTTTTTTAGTTATTTGTAATAATTACCATATGCGGTTAAATTGATGTTGTAATCGTTTTGTTATACGTGAGTTCATAATTCAATCATTCAACACAACTATATACAATGTAAATAATACAGGTGCCAAATGTTTGGTACGTAATTAATGAAAATGTGCTTTTTTACGGGCTGACATGCAAAGACAAAATATCACGTGAATAGTACGTCCGATTTCGTAAGTCTACTTTTAAAGATGGGGCATAATTCATGTAGAGTAATTCATGCAATGGCATATATTTCTTTATTACAAAGTATTCACAATTAAAACAAATCACATTCACACCTTGCATAATTATGAAGTTTGAAATTTTATTAACAACAACAATACATCATCAAATACATACATGTAACTTACAAAATTATCAGAAATAATTACTGTAAGTACTTAACAAAACAATTTAAGTTAAAATAACAATGTCAGACGTGTATCTACCTAAACATTTTATAGATCAAAAATCAAGTTGTCGCTAAAAGAGAACCGAAAGTTAGCACAAGTGCTAGTCGAGATCGGTCCTCTCTTTTGTATAGTATAGACTATAATACAAATGACAGTATCAAATAAGTTCAGTGTAAAATAACTTCAATATAAAATAATCATAATAATTAATGAGGTATACATTGTATACATTGTACCAAAAGGCATTTCTAACCAAGCGTATCAAATTATTTATTTATTTACCATATACATTGTGAGGGACTTACGAAATGAATATCTTGGTTTTTTTTCTTTAATCTCCTGAGGCAAACTGTTCCAAAGTTTTGACCCAACAAAAGAAATGGATAATGTCCCTTGAGTTGTCCTACATATCGGCAAACGTAACAAAGTTTTCTTTCCCTCTGGTTCTATAAGTATGATGTAACACTTCACAATATTCTAGTAAGGAGTAACACAAGCATAAATGCATACAACTAAACAAGACACATGAACATTAACAATTAATTGTCGATACGGTTATCAATGAAACCAGCCAAACTCCTTAATTTTAATCTTGTTGAACTGCTAAACGTGTGCTGTATATACAAATTAAATTCAACATTATGGAAACGAACAAATGCTTATTTTGTTTGTTGTACTAAAATTAGAAAGTAATACATTAAAATGTATTTGACTAGCACTTAAGCTATGGTATTTATTTACTTGTCTGTTAACTGGTGATGTAAATTTGTTTTTATTTAACAGTTTTTATAACGTTATACTAATGATCACTTCATTAATACAATAATATACAAATAGTGCAGGGTTTGGAGTTGAATATACCAGAATAGACACCGATACATTTTGAATGTCTCAAATGCATTTAATATTGCATCGAGGCCTCAGGCCGAGTGCAATATAAACCGAACACAACAAGTAACTATCCCCCTAAACAACTGCTCATAATTTCATAACCGATAATTGTTCTGTACATTATGTGAGAAAATCAGAGATATTCATCACTTTATGGCTGAATGAGCAAAGATTAAAGACAAAATGCCCAAAATTAAAAGTAAAAAGACAATGTGTGTTCCTGTACATTGTTATATGTTTATATGTTTATGTTAATGTTTTAGATATTGTTTATGAAACAATGCTGCTTGAAATTCCATTCATATTGATTTCGTTATGGCACATCCCTGGTCATTTTGAACCCATTGAAAACCTATTTTTTGGCTATTTTTCCACTAAATGGATGATTTTTCGACTATTTTTTCAAAAAATAATATAAAAATAGCCAATTTTTTTACTATTTTTTCAAAAAATAGTATAAAAATTGCCTATTTTTTACTATTTTTTTTTAAATAGTAAAAAAATAGGCTATTTTTTTACTATTTTAAAAAAATAGCAAAAAATAGGCTATTTTTATACTATTTTTTGAAAAAATAGTAAAAAAATCATCCATTTAGTGGAAAAATAGCCAAAAAATAGCCAAATTTTTCAAACTTTAAAATCACATCAACAATTTGTTGGCTATTTTTTTCACTCTGAATTCCACATCAACTATTTTTTGGCTATTTTTTTCACTCTGAATTCCACATCAACTATTTTTTGGCTATTTTTTTCACTTTGTTAGAACAATCAACTATTTATTTCCTATTTTCCCCTTTGTAATTAAAACAATGTACACAAATACACATACAAAAAAACACGCACATACGCACATACGCACACAAACAAACATACGCACATACACACACAAACACACACACGTACACACAGTCACACACACACATACAAACAAACATACGCACACACATACATGCACACAGACACACACACACAAGCACACATACATACATGCACGCACACATGCATATACAGACGTACATACACAAACACACACACTTGCGTACACGTACGGACACATACCCAGCTAGCCACCTGACGTTGGTCCGATGTCGGAATTTGGTTGCCGGATGTCGGCATATCGCCGTTGGCTCGAGGTTAAAATGTCCGCCAGCCCAACATCGTCACGACGTCATTTTTGTGATATATTGGCATAAGGTCATTTTCCGACAATGGCCCAACATCATGTCATGAGATGATGTTGGGCCATTGTCGGAAAATGACCTTATGCCAATATATCACAAAAATGACGTCGTGACGATGTTGGGCTGGCGGACATTTTAACCTCGAGCCAACGGCGATATGCCGACATCCGGCAACCAAATTCCGACATCGGCCCAACGTCAGGTGGCTAGCTGGGTAGGTACAGGCACAGCATATATACATACATACATGCATGCACACATACACAAACGTGCACGCACAGTATGCGTGCTCTCTCTCACACACACACACACGCACGCACGCACGCACGCACACGCACGCACACACACACACACACACACACACACACACACACACACATATGCGCACATAGACAGCTGCAACATTTGTACATCATAATATACAGTCAAACCTGTGTATAGTGGCCACCCAGGGAGACAAGAAAAGTGGCCACTGTAGACAGGTGATGACCTCTATAGACAGGTTCGACTACACTGTTTTTCCTCTGGCCGGGAATTAATTTGGTGGCCACTATAGGCAGGTTTGACTGTATCATGTGTACAAATTGAAATACAGAAAGACAAAAAAAACATGGCCATCTCTCATTGGTTAGTTTCTGTCAAGTGATATCCCATCATGCAATATTCACAGCCATTTTGTTTTGAGGGAATCATGCCAACTAGCTGTTACTCCTCATTTTTGGTGATAATTTTGCAGTTTGGGTGAGAAAATGGTACTTAGTTACTTACTGCCCATTATGCCTCCTGGCACATAGGGCAGCAACAAAAGTCTTCCACTCCTTCCGATCCTGGGCCAGTCTTTGGATGGTTCCCCATGTGTGGTTCAGGTCTTTAATCTCCCCTTCCACAGTTCTTCGCCAAGTGTTTTTAGGACGTCCCCTGTTTCTTTTGCCTTCTGGTGTCCAGTGGAGGGCTGTTCGTGTGATGTCATCTATGTTCTTTCTCATTACATGACCGATCCATCTCCACCTTCTTCTCATGATGATGTTCTCCATGCTGTCCTGATGGCATTGGGCATAAAGTGCTTCGTTTGAAATGGTGTTTGGCCAGAAAATGCGACATATTCTTCTCAGACTCTTTGTGTGGAAGACCGACAGCTTATTGAGGTCGTTTTTCGTCATTCTCCAACATTCAGAGCCGTACAGAAGAGTGGAAAGGACACAGCTCTGGTACAATTTTAGCTTGGTCTTGGTGCTGTATTGCTGTGATCTCCATACATTATTGAGCATTCTGAAAGCATTTCTGGCTTTATTGAGACGGTTCTTAATGTCTTTGCCTGCGCCTCCATCGTGCCTGACAGTGCTGCCCAGGTAAGTAAACTCCTCAGTTATAGGTAGGTCTTCCCCATTTGCTTGTATTGGTAAAGGGTCCGAGATGTTCAGGGTCATCACCTCTGTTTTCTTTTGGCTGATCTTCAAGCCAATTTGCTGGGCAAAATCACTGAGTCTGGATGTTTTTTCTTGCATATGCTGGTGGGTGTGTGAAAGTAGAGCGAGATCATCTGCAAAGTCGAGGTCCTCAAGTGTAGAAAAGAGGGTCCATCTTATGCCTCTTTTTTGGTCTTCAGTTGCCTGTCTCATCACCCAGTCTATGGCGATATTGAAGAGCAGTGCTGACATGACACATCCTTGCCTAACTCCAGTCTTCACTTGGAACTTATGGTTACTGTTTCCAACTCTGCATGTGAAGTTAGTGTAAAAGCTCTTAATTACAAGAACTAGCTGCTCTGGTATCCCATATTTGCGTAGTATTCTCCAAAGGCTGTCTCGGTGGATGCTATCGAATGCTTTTTCAAAGTCAACAAAATTAATATAAAGTTTCCTCTGCCATTCTGTGCATTGCTCTATGATATTACGTAGTGCAAATATCTGGTCAGTGCACCCTTTTCCCTTCCGAAAGCCTGCCTGTTTCCTTCTGAGGCTTTGGTCAACAGCATCTGTGATGCGGGTAATAATTATCTTTGCCAAAATTTTGCTTGTTATTGATAGTAGTGTGATGCCGCGCCAGTTATTGCAGTTTTTTAGCGATCCCTTCTTTGGTAGTTTTACAATAACTCCCTCTGCCCAATCGTCAGGAACTGTCTTCCTTTCCCATATAATTGTGAAGAGTGGCAGGAGGATTTTTGCTGCTAATTCTGGGTCCGCCTTAAAAAGTTCTGCGTTGAGATTGTCAAAGCCAGGGGCTTTACCATTTTTGGGGGATTTAATTGCGGCTATTACTTCTTCTTTAGTTGGTGGTATGCTGCTGACATCCAAGTCATCCTCTGCCTCCTGAATATCAGCCTCTACTGTCGGTGGTGGTCTATTCAACACCTCGCTAAAGTGCTCGGCCCATCTAGTTTCCTGTTCTGCTTATGTTGTAAGAAGCCTCCCCTGCTTGTCTTCAATAGGTGAATTTGTGGTTCCTCTATACTTGCCGCTAATTATTTTAGTAATCTTATATACCTTTCCTTGTTCCCCTTTATTGGCTGCTTCCTCTGCCTGGTTTGCAAGGTCTTCAACAAAGGCACGTTTGTCGGCTCTTGTCTTCGTCTTTACGGCCTTGTTTGCCTCTCGGTACTGAAGCTTATACCTTTCTTTCAGTCTGTCTGATTTTGCTTCCATGGCTTGTTTCTTTGCACCCCTCCGTGTATCTATGGCTTGCCAAGTATCATCAGTTATCCACTCTTTCTTTTCCTTCTTTTTGACTCCTAGGCATGATTCACTAGTTTTCAAATAGGCTGCCTTAACCTGTTCCCAGTTGGTGTTGACGTCATCTGTAGCTGCATCCATATTTGGTTGATTGTCAGTTTCTAGTTCCGCTAGTACCTGGAATTTATTCTTAAGCTGCAATACGAAAGAGCTCTTCACTTTCGGATCTCGCAGCTTATCAACATCGAATTGTTGTTGTCCTGCCTTTTTGGTACCAGTTTTCCTGAGCTTTACTTTGACTACTGCCATAACAAGATGGTGGTCGCTACTGACATCTGCTCCCCGCATCACTCTGACATCAAAAAGTGAATGTCTCCTTGGCCATTAATCATCAAGTGGTCAATTTGGTTCTTATCTCGTCCATTGGGAGAGTTCCATGTGAGCTTGTGGATGTCTTTATGTGGAAAATGGTGCTTTTTAATAATATTCATTGCATGCAGCATGCAGTAACTATTGTTCATTAATAATTTACTGATATTTACTTCCCTAATCAACACTAACTATCAAATTACCAGAGAATTGTTACTAGTGCAATCAGACCACATGGCTGGCAATCTGGCATGCAGTCCCATCTATTCAAATTTGTGTTTGCTCACATAATTTTTGATGGGATGTAAAATACACTCTTCTGCGTATATGCATGTGCACTGAATGATTAAGGGATATTATTTTGATTTCCTTTCCAATTATCACTGGCTTATTTGTTGAAACTAGCTTGCTCTATATTCAGAAAAACAATTATACTCATCAAATTTTGATTAAATCAATTTAACTATTTGTTGGCTCTTTGGGGCTAATTCGTCTGTTATTCAAGTCAAACAGCTTAATAAAAAAATGCAAAAATTTCCATGATCTAGGTCTATGTTTTTCCTCATTCAAATAGCTTAAATAATTCATGACACAAACGTAGCAAAGTGTAATTATAGTGTGTTACTTTGAATGAACATTGAAAGACAATTTCAAAATATAGTTTCAAGAAAAATAGCCAAAAAATCGTTTTTCAAGATTTGTCTGAAAAAATAGCCATAAAATCTATTTTTAGGCTATTTTTCTCCTTCAAAAATAGTTTTAAAATAGCCAAAAAATAGCCTAAAAATCTATTTTTTCCCTATTTTCTTCAGAAAAATAGCCAAAAAATACATTTTAGTTATATTGATTTCGCGTCCCAAATATCGATAGTAAAAATTTTTTTTTTTGCTATTTTTCGTACTATTTTAAAACTATTTTTATACTATTTTTTCAAATAAAAATAGCAAAAATATAGGTTTTCGAGGACTATTTTTTGGCTATTTTTGGCTATTTTTTGGCTATTTTTTGGCTATTTTTTTTTCAAGCAGGGATGTGGTAAAATACATTAATTGCAATTGTAAAACAGTGAATTTGTAAATGTTCCAATACTCAATTAACTTGATGATGATAATACTTTTGCGATTTTTGAAATATGACAATTTTCGCTTTAATGTGTGCTCACTCAACCATGGATTAATGGTTACCTCCTATTTTGACACATTGTTTTTCCTAAATATCATACGAATATTTTGGCAAGACGAAATCTTGAAAAAATTCTTGGTTATGAAATTATGAGCAATTGTTTAGGGGGGTAGTTACCTATTGTGTTCGGTTTATTCGCACGAGTGCAATTTTAAATATAGAGGTGCCTATTGTTGAATATTTAACGACAAGAAACATGTACTATTTGTTATATAAGAGGATTATTTTGAGGAACTGATTTTGTTATCATATTTGATAAACCAAAATTTACCTTGCTCAAATTGTGAGTGTTCCCTCCAGCCATCGTAGGCTCTGCGTACGTTGTACAAGTGCCAGCGCGAGTTAAACTAACTGCGTGCTTTGCGCATTTTCCCATTCAAGAACAAGCGCATTAGCACACATTACGCACTCCAAGGCCATCCCCTGCGCGGCTCGTGTGGCTCTCTATGGGGAATTTGTACCATGACGTGACTCTGTAGTTAGTTTGTTTTCCACCATCGTGGTAATCATCTCTCCTCTCATCGACCACATTCTCATCAGTTTCTGACAGTTTTATCACTACTGTCAACAATCCCACGCTGCGTTAACCCCCCCCCCCCCCCCCCCCCTCCCCCCCGAGGCCCAGTGCTATCACAGAGATTATCTTTCCTGGTCTCTGCAGTAAAATGCACGGTCACTAGTCTAGTTTTTTAAACCTTTTCATTCTTATTCATTGTATGGTCTGACGGACAAAAATCATTGATCTGGTGAAACCTTATATGTGACCGCTTACCCCAAAACCCCCAAAAAGTTGACAAACATGAATTTGGATCTTTTTATCTAGCTAGAAAGAGTAGACTCTAAGCTTTAATATGATGTATAACTCATCAAATTTGGACACTCCGAACCTATTCAACAAAGCGATTAATTGTAGGAGAGTGGGAAGGTCTAGTTTGACAGAATGAGGAGAAAAGAGGCTCTAAAGATTAGGGTCACTCAGGCGCGTAGTGCGGAGGAGCTATCCAAACTGCTCATTACTCAACTTTGGCTTCGTTTTAAGACTCAAAATTTGAAACAGTCGATAGAGGAAAGATTATGCTTTCAGGTAAAGTAAAGTTTTAAAATTGGATTTTTCAGCAAAAATTACATACTTTGGCTCGTAGTGGAGAATCATATACCGCGACTTTATGGGGGTTTTGGTGTAAGCGGTCACATATATTGACTCAATAAATCCCGCCAGTTTAGTATTCGAAGTCATTATATACATGTATATAATTTATAAAGAAAAGTTGCTGGAATTATTTCAACTTTATATACAACTGTGCAAATATGTTTGCTAATGACTTGGCAATATGGCAGTCAATTAATATGGAATGTACACACTTCACCTAGAGGGCATATAACATCACTGAAATACAGTATAGTTAATTTTTGGTTAGATTTTGCATACGTCAACATATTTTCTAAACTCCTTTTACACAACATTCAAGTACTTTACAAACATGTGTCAATTGTATCTAGATTATGGGTACAAAACGAAATATGAAATCCATACAATAATTAACTGATAATAAACACTTATGAGCCTATTAGGAGAAAAACACGCGATCATTATGTAAGCTTTCATTATTTGCTTTCATGAATAATGGTATTGTACGTAACGTATGAACGTAGAAACAGTTATATTTAACAAAGTGTTGTATTGTTACGATTTTATGAATCGTTCGATTGTGCAAATTCCCATTCCATGTGATAATGTAAGTTTTAGTGTACATGTGATTATAATGTGAACTGCAGTCCCCATTGTCATTGACCGCATGCGTAGTGTTCAATAAAAACTGCTTATGCTGCGAACGCATTTTGGGCCGACCTTGCTCAAAGACATTTCTTTGAGTTGATCAATTGATGCAAGCTTCGTCGTTCGTCGCGCTGTTTGAAAGACATTTCGTAGAGGTTATTTGCTAGCCCTCTTCGCTGTTTGAATGACGATAAGCGAAGGTCACTCGCTGGCCCCGCATCTCGTACTTCAAGAGCGGAGTTTTGCAGCGTTATCATCTTTGCGTTACGTAACTCCAGGGACGAACTCCTCGCTGTGCGAGGCTCGCCTTTGTAGTGCGTAGCTCCAGGATGAAGTCCAAGCGCGGGTTTGACATTGTATATGTACTAGGACAAATTGTTGCATAGCGACTTTGAAGATGTACAAGGATAAACTCTCGCATAGCGAACTGCTCTTTCCCGATATGCTTGCTCGTTTTGGTGTTATGTAACTTTAAGCGGGTTCGTCTCTCGTAGTGCAAATTGCTAGCGAATATTTGTGTAGGGAGCTCGTCCTCGTGTTTGGCTTGAAGGACGGAGCGATAGTTTGACTTTGTAATAGGGTCGCGGTCAGCCTTTCCGACTGCACGTGCGCAGAGGACGGAGAGTTTTCTTTAACTCGAGGTCGTAGCTTTGTCCTTCGCTCAAAGTCATACTCTCGGGATAGAACAAAGAACCCGGCATATAAATAGCGCGGCGCGGCCAGACATAAGGAGTTCAGTTCAGGAGTTCACGAAGTTAAGAGTTAGTCTTCCTGTTTCTATTCAGTCTGCGTTCCCCGCAGTTATACAGTTGATAGTTTACAGTTTAGTTCTTCACTTCCATTTAGTTGGAATTATTATTATACATGTCGATATATTCATGTGTTGAATTCTCGTTAATAAACTTTAAGCACTTATATTTTACAACTGAATCGTCACCTATTATTATTTCGTCGCATTGATTGGATTACTATGAGGCACGCTACCATGTTTGATTGCTGAGTGGAATGATATTAAGTTAAAGAAAATTTACATCATCATCATCATCAACATCACCCCCCATAAATCGTGACAGTATCAATGGGGTAGTACAGTTTTGGTAAGGCTAAACTTTAGTAACCAATCAAAAGCTGCTTAGAAAGATTACAAACTAATAGTTATAACTCCACCATGCTAAAACATAGAAACAATGTATTACAAACGACTAAGTAAAATGCCTGTTATCACTCATAAAGAGCCATTAAAAAGCAAGAGGGCGCTCACTAAAAAGAGTATTGGATTCAACCTTATTTCATACAAAATTATGCATGTGATGTTTTGTTGAAATAATGATTAAATAGAGAAATCATTAACAATATTATATAAAAAACGCTTTTGAAAATTGTTAAAAAAGTGTATGCATTTTTTTTTTTTAATCATTGAATAAATTTGGGGCCTAGATTTATTACGATCGGATATATTTATTGATATTTTAGCCATTTCTTTACCGATTTTGACCAAATAAAATTTGACAAATTGTGTTGTGCAGCGCCCTCTCTACCAAAACTGAACTTTAATATTCGGTGCCTATGACATAATTGATAGCGAAGTTTGTCTTTAAATACAAATATATCTCAGTTATAATACACATACCTAGATATTTGAGGTGTCTGGAAATAGAAAGTCTCGTGTAGGCAAGATAATGTTCCCGAAGGAAAAACAAATGTAATTACTTCTGGGGTAGTTATGTATTAATCTTTAATTATTCTAGAAAATCCTAGTAGACTTAAGTGTGCAAATGTTTAAAGGGATAGTTGAGTTTTGGTATAGAGGGCGCTACACAAAAAACAATTTTTGCGAGATAATGAAAAACTGAGTGTCAAATTCAAAAGAGCATACAATTTTAATGACAGAATAAACTTTATTTGATCAAAATCGATTCAGAAATGGCTGAAATATCCATAAACATAACCATTTGTAATAAATGTGGGGCCCCACACTTATTCGATAATTTTGAACCAGCCGTTAAAAATGTCAAAAAAATGCTTCCTCTTTTCAAAAACTTACAAAAAAAGGTTTTCAAATAGTTGTTGATTATCTCTCTATCTAATCACTATTTCAACAAAACATCACATGCACAATATTTTATTTAAAATGGTTGGAGCCGATGAGTGTTTAGAGAGCGCCATCTTGAGTTTAAACGGCTCTTTTTTTAATGATAACAGGATCTTCACTAAGTCATTTGTAATTTTTCCATTCCTTTCGAGTTATAACTATTAGTTTGTAATGTAATGGTGCAGGTTTTGGTTACTAAAATTCAGTTTGACCAAAACTTTACTCTCTTTACCAGAACTCAACTATCCCTTTAATAATGACACATACAAGTGTAAGAAAAAAAAAACAGTTCAATCTTTCAAAATTAATATCCATACTCCTCGTAAAACTATTTGGCATATACCCATGTCTTTACTAGCAGATTTTAAACATGCTTTTTTTTGGAAATGCGATAAGTTGTCAACAAACCACGTGAGCTGTTTACATTCAACCAATCATGCTTAGTACAAAAAAAAAAGATGACGTCACGGTTCTATCTTTATTGATATCTACACCTGTATCAGTATATGTTATTTTTCTATACAAAATGGTTCATAGACTTACAACACTATATTATATATAACTTGTATATTTTGGGGGAAACCTTAAGTGGCAATATTTCAATCATCTGTTCTGGGTAATGTGAAATATTCGAACTCTAAACTTGAAAGCGAAATATAAATTGTCATACTTCTGTTATAACAACATTATACAAAATATTCATATATATCCAGCGATGACAAAGGGAATTGTCAAAGAGTCAATTAATACGATCATTTTCGCAGTACATTGGACGACCTTATTAGAGTTCCGTGCAAAAAAATCATATCTACATACATTACCTACATGCGAATCATGTGTAAACTGAAATAACCATATAACTATTTACCCTTAACTAAAAACGCATGTACATTGATCGGGCGTTCAACGACCGGGATCGGGTGAGGGGCTTTTGCGACTACAATTGGTTACTACTAAACCCCTCACCAAAAGTTCCGCAATTCAAGTTTGACCTCTGTTATTACTTTATTACCGTTCATAAATTTGTTATACTTTGAATGATATTTGTCTCCCCTTTACCTTGATATGATATTTGTTATGTATATCTGATCATAGAATTTGCATTACACCCGAAAATGGCAAAGTCAAAAGTGAAATGATGCAAAATGCATTGATATACATGTGTGTACAAACAAGAGGTACTTCAGATAACTGTTTTAAGTGACGTAGCATCAGTCAGAAGAAGGGGCATGAGGGAAAACCAAAACATTGACCTTAAAGGTACAATTGATTATTGTCACTTCCCGCAATGCCTCTTGACACTAAATTGGTTGGTTTTAATTCCATTTGAAAGTTCATTGAATGAAATATGTGAAATGACAGTCATTTCATATCGAATGCTCTCATATAGCATTACCATTGATTATAAATTAGCATGAACAAACAAAAACATTGGATTTCCTTTTCGCCCAAGCTGAGTGCCTAAGCACACTAGTATTACATGTTTGAATACAATACCAACTCACACTCTTTCCACATCAATAGCATTTCTTATGTCAGAAAAGCTCTACAATCATTAGGACAAGAAAGGAACTGATAAACTATTGAATGCAATATATTGCATGTAAACATGCAATGCGTGCTTCTGTAAACATGTCCTGTTCTTCCTTTTTTTGTATTTGTTCATCTCATGTCATCTGACCAGTGATTGACAGATGATGTCACAAGTAGAGTTTTATATAAAAGGTAAGACATTTTGCACGTTACGGTCAACAAGCGACACGTACTGTAAGTGTTTCTTTTTTCTCCTGGTTATTTATCAGTGTCGTCTGCCGAATCGATCATGATTCGTATAATGCTGCAACGCATGCGTATTTGTTCGTTAAAATTTACACACTTGTCGATATTTCGCAGACAGATTTTAGCAAAAAAGTTGGCGCCGTCACTCGATTCCGCCCAATTTGGTGTGATTTTCTGTAAAAACAAATAGCACAAAAATGCATCTAACAATCACCATTCTAGAAAACATACAAAGACAAACTATATTTGATCAAGGTCCAGAAGACTAGTCGTTCTTGATAGCAATGAAATCATAGATAGATGTGCATACACAATTTTGATCAGATAATTATAAAATTCAGTTTTGTTCAAGCTGCATTGTATCAAACGAAGCATTTAGAACGAATATTGTGTATACCATATTATTGTGTTTATTACTATTGTGTATCTATTTTAAAGGGAAAGTTGAGTTTTCGTAAACAGAGTGCAGTTTAAATCAAATTGAATGTTAATAACCAAACCTGCACCATAATGTGAATAAAAGAAGTAAAGAGCCTGTTATCATTCAAAAAGAGCCGTTATAACTCAAAAGGGTTGGTTTCAACCATTTTGAATGAAATATTATGCATGATATGTTTTGTTGAAATAGTAGTTAGATAGAGAGATAATCCACAACTATTTCAAAACCTCTAAACATTAAAAAAGAGGTAACGGCTGGTTCAAAATTATCGAATAATAGTGGGGCCCCACAATTATAGAAAATGGTTATGCTTATGGATAATTCAGCCATTTCTAAACCGATGTTAAACAGAACCAATAATACAGTTAATTCTGTCATTAGAATTGTATGCTCTTTCAGATTTGACACTCGGTTTTTCATTATCTCACGAAACAAATATTTTGTGTAGCCCCCTCTATACCAAAACTCAACTATCCCTTTAAATCAGCTTCAATGATGTAGTGTTTCTTTATAAATTATGCCAAATATGATATACATGTACAATTTCATTAATGCTTAATAGCATTAACTTCAGAGTAAAGGTTGAAATATAGTTTGAATGTATGTGAGAAATGTTCATTGTTCGTTTTATATGCTTCCAATGCCAACATAGAGGTAAACATTGGGTCAACTATCTGACCAAATTTGAGGAAAATCTAACAAAAGTGTGCAGGTTTCGAAAAAAATGTGTAAGGGCATGTTATTCTCAATCACTAAATGAACTGTTGAAATAAATACCTTATAAGAGACGAGTGTGGTATCCTTTACTTCTTGTTTCTTCTCCTCGAAATAAGATTTCATCATGATGGAGACATTAGTAGTTCTTTTTTTGACGACTTCCTCGTCTTTGATGCTGTTTTGCAAGACAATAAGCAATTTCTCAAAAGCGAAATGGACCACTTCAAAATAGGTCTGTCAAGTAGAAATGGGTATGAACAATGGAAAGTTGACGCCATCGTTCTAAACACTTGATCATAATTCCTCATCAGCACAGATTAGTTAGATTGTCGTTATAAACAATTCGTTGTGTATACACGTGTTATATTCAATATGTATGCATGAGTGATGGTGAAAATATGATATGGATTTTCGTTACTTAAAAGCTAATTTTTTTTGATAAAATAATTGTGCCTAAGAAATTCAGAATTATTGGGTAGCTAAGAATATCAAATATAAATACCTTTTCCCCTTCGCCCGTTTCTCTTTCAAGGGAAATTACTGATGCAGTCGTCTTTGAACCTTTCGATGTGATTTCCTCAGTGGATGATAAGATGTCAGTTATCAGGTCTCCACCCACGCCTGGGTTCGATCGGTCCATGCAACGTACAATTTCAGCAACGTACCAGACAAAGGCGCCAGGAATTGAGCACGTAGCAGGTGCTTCCTGAAATTTTACAATAACGATTATTTGCATATGATGTCAATAGCAGCAACAATTATAGATATATTATAAAATTGCCTTCATTTACGTATATACTGACTACTATGCCCAATGTTAACTTTATGGGAATTTGACAATCCAGGAGGGAGCAACGAAGCTTTATCAGTGTCATTAATAATTTACTGTAATACTGTACATAAAATCATATTTTTTTAAACAATGGCCAAGGTTTCAGTTTTACGAGTGTTCAGTAACACACTTCACTATAAAGGCTCCCGTGTTAACGATATCAGCTCATTAATAAGCTACGAGACTATCTAGAAATTCACATCCTGTTTGTAGTATGTATTGCAGTTATTTATAGATGAAATCATGATATGTGATAATGTTCATTAAATAATTTGTTAAAACTAAATATCGGCATCACATTATGGAGAAGAAAATGGCGAAATCTGAAAATTCAGTTGAACTAAAACTAAAATATTCCCTTAACCCGTTCACTTCGAGATTATGAAATCCCCAATAGACTTTGTACATAGCCCACCCGGTTCCTGTAAGCAACGGGTTAATTGATCCACCTACATTTGTATTAAACATCATTCTGGAAAGCTTCGGTATGTTCTTCAACTCAGCGTGCTCCAGTTTCTGCAGTATCATATTGATTGCTGCATAGTTCTCACCAATTTGTCGACCCAGATAGTCCATGAAACCTCCATACGTCTAAATCAATGACACAAAGAAAATGTAGAGTTTTTACCATAATACAAACCCTATCAGAGACAGTATTTTTTTGTATATAGCGCTAGATTACCGAGGTCTCAGAGCGCTCCGGGCATTATTACTTTGATTACCTTGGCTTCAGCCAAGCTACCACGATTAGACGCTCAATCATTCCAAGGGATACCTCTCTGGCGGTTTATTCTAAAAGAACATATCGGTCATATTGACAAACATGTTTTATCATTTGCCTATATTGATAGCGGTTAAGCAATATTTAGCAGTTTATTTTGTTTTCTTTAACAAAATGTGCATGCTACTTTTCAATCAACAATGGCCGCAATGTTGCTTGAATAGTTGTTGAGGAGCATGACATGAGTTGTGAATATCCGCTAGATGTTATGTTCATTTTTTTAATATTCAACCCTTCTTTCGCAGTGCATTTTTAATATGCAAGGTAAAACACAATTTATACATAAGCGTCAAAATAGCCTTTTTTTTGGGGGGGGGGGGGAGAATTGTAATAAAACACAAAATGCCTTGCTTTGCTTTGAAAATGTAATGCATTTAAAAGGAGTTACATTGAATGATCTAATCAGGAAAATGTGTCTTACTGTGATCATTAGTGGGGTACTTTCGTTGCCATTCTCCTCACTTTGTTCAGTCTTTCCCGTATTTTGTAATGGAATAGCCGTGACCCGCTCTTGTTTCAAACACCTACCCTTTTCTATTCGAAACAAAATAAAGATGATTAGTCACCGTCTAAAACAGTTCAGAATAAACAAAATGAAAGAGATTGAAGAGATTAAACAATGGCATAACCCCTTAGGTGGCTGATGATATTGAACAATATCAATACCGGCCACTTTGTTGTAGCAGAATTATATATATTGGTTCCATATTTTGATCGCCATCTTAGTCCTCTAGTCACGATTTGTTGATACATTGTCCGTTACATTGTGAAAAATGCACTTGTGAGATTTATAATTTGAACATGTAGCTCGGTGGACCATGTTTAATCATATTCATAACACTGTATTGATATAGGAGTTTGAATGTCTCCTTCATGATCAATCAACATGTACTACAATGTACTTGAATTATACACGATTATATACAGTGCGAGTCAAAAAAAACGAAACCGGACTTTGATAGCTTATAAATCCATAAATCCAAAAGTATATATGTTGATATTGGTATCATGTTAAAGCTTGAGGACTTCCCTTTAAAATGATATATCATACACTCTGATCACTTCACGCTTCACCGAACGCGATCTAATTATCCAAAGGCATGCAAAAACTACCGTGTCCAAGTTTGCAGAGTTCTTGTTTTGTGAATGGTTGCATCTGTTGTTTGATTGTCAAAGATAACTTCATCCTGCATGTCCTATTCAGGGGCCCCTCCCTCCAAACAGTGTGGTTGCTGATGTGAGGACAGTGTGTGATCCCCTTCCACCCTGATAAACATGACAAAACTGGCAACCACCTGATATTTTGTTGTGATTCACCAAATGATATTTTTGAAATGTTAATTTGAAGAAAAAAACGTAAACAGACGCATTCATTCATGATAAACACAACAAAAAACCTAAGTCCCCCCTATTCAAAATAGCGTAAAAACGATAAGGTTTTGAGCAAAATACCTTGGCAGGATTGTTCCTACACTGATTGACTAGCTTCTCTGTGAAAATAAGATTGATCCGCCATGTAATGCATGAGTGAGCACACATTAAAGGCAAAATTGTCACTTTTCAAAAGTCACAAGAGTCAAAAAGTGAACATTTTGCTCGTAATGTGTGCTCACTCACGCGTGACTCGACGGACCAATTTTATTTTCGCACATAAGTTATCCAGTAAGTGTATAAACAATCCTGCCAAGTTATTTTGCTCAAAACTTTTTTGTTAAAAGGTTATGCTATTTTGATTAGGGGGGACTTAACTTGTTTTGTTGTGTTTAGAACAAGACGACGGCAAACTTGGACACGGGTAGTTTTTGCATGATTTTGGATAATAAGATCTTGCTCGATGATGCGTAAAGTGCTCAAAATGTGTGATATATAATTTTAAAGGCAATTTCCCAAGCTTTAATGAGATACCAATATCAACATATATATTTTTGTAATTGTGGATTTATAAGCTTTATTATCAAAGTCCGGTTTCGTTTTTTTTGACTCGCACTGTAGAATATACACAATTACGATATGCCCATGGATTATCAAATTTCTACAACAGTAATTATAATGTTACCAATTAACTTTTTTGAAATTTCCCATAACATGAATTGCACATCAAAATTTATCAATAAATACATTATTTAGGTATTGACATGATTAAATAAAGATATGTATATTATACCTTTATTTGTTCTGCGTAATTTCCAAAGAAGAACGGCTAACGCGACAGGAATACACAAGATAACGACGCAGATGAGTGCAATGTATCCACCGCTCAGTCGCCTTGATTGCTCTGAAATGACTAAGTGTTTAATTATTGTTTAGTCACCCTTAAATGAATCGGAGAAATAGCTTACAAATTCAACGTGACACATTTGTTCAAACATTGAATTATTGTCAGAAGATCATAATACATTTTTGAAGTTATTAACAATATTATTATATACTGATTTCTGTATCAAAATCAATTTTTTTCAAACACAACTATCGGCCACCAACAGTTGAGATGAGGGGAAAATTAATTCTTACCTTCACATTCCGGAAAATGGGGAACATCTTCTCTGCCACATGTGATTGTTATTGTGCCGTTTCTAGTTAATCTGTAACCGGTAGTACACTTGAAGTAGCAAGTCTCTCCATAGCGAACTTGCGCGTCCTTAACACAAGTCCCGTTGTTATCCTTAAGGTGTGGAGGGAGATCACCAATTAAACAGGTTACTTCTTTCACGTCGTGAGAGAGTTGAGAGAGAACAGAATGGAGAGGGTTAAAAGCTAAAACAAGAAAATTTGAATGAAATAACAAATTCCAAAAAAAAAAAAAAGAGCGGGAAGATCGGGGTCAGAGAGGGTGTGAAGGGAGTAAGGGATCGACATGGACATCTCGAAGATAATCAGTAGTGTGATTATAATTTAAATGATAGAAAGATGAGATACGAGCTTTAGGAAAGAGCGCATGGAAATAGAATGAAAATGACGTTTCAATTACAATACAGATACAGAATGAAATGAAATGAAATTAAATTGATTTATTGTCAATAATAATCAGTTTAATATTAACAATTTACAATAGTCATAGTACAGATTAATTAAACATCTTGAATTAACAATACAATATAAAGAATTGACAAAAGGGACTAACACAAACAAAATACATTTCAGCTGAACTAACTTATTTACACTCTATACATAAATTGAATTTGTATCAATTAAACAAGATATATAATATATATATATAATTATATATACAATATGTATAATGATAATAAATAGGCATATATTTATTTAGGTATACTCGCTACAAATATACTGTTGTAGTGCTTGGCAAAAGCTTTTCCGTCTATTATTTTCCCTTAAATTCATCGGTAGTTAGTTCCACAAATGTGGTCCTGAATATAATATAGATTCTTTTCCAACGTTTGTTTTAATTTGTATAACGCTTATATTACATTTCTTTTTATTCAGCGTTTCATACAGATGATCAATAAATGAGAAGTAATCAATGAATCTATGAGGTAGATTATTATTTATCAAATCATGCATAAATACGCAAATCATTTAACGGTATTGCTTAAAAATGTCTAACAGTTTTAATTTTAAGAAATAGTGGACCTGATGGATGTCTATAATCTTTAAACGCTAACACCCGTGCGACTCGTTTCTGAAGAATCAACACAAATTTCAGATTTATTTTGTTTGCTGCACCCCAAACCTCTGGACGATATACGTTATATGTGGAAGAATTAATGCATTATAAAGCATAACCAATTTTTTTCTTGAAACAAAATGTCTTATTCTATATAAAATTCATTTTTTTCTACTAACTATATTGCACACATTATTCACATGTTTCTTCCAAGTTAAATTTGTATCAATAATGATGCCAATACACGATGCTGAATCGACAGACTCTAGAATGTTTTCATTAATTAACAACTAACCCGATAATACGAAATATCTTCGTTTATTTTGAAATACATGTAGAATATATTTTGTTTTGTTCACATTGATCGTCAATGTATTGGCATTACACCATTTAATAATATCTTTTATATTCATGCATACTTCTGTCAAATCAACATGTCTTTCATCTGGATTAAAAGTATGGAATAAATTAGAGTCTTCTGCAAATAATCTAAAATTAAAATATTTTGACGAGTCAGGCAAATCATTAATATATATAAGAAATAAAGTCGGTCCCAGAACAGACCCCTGAGGAACACCGCATGACAGTGATTCATTAACCGACTGTGCACCATTGTAATTAACAAACTGTTGTCTATTGTTTAAATAATCGTTAATTCAATCAAGTGTCACACCTCGAATTCCATATTTGTTTTAATAATAGAATGGTCAGTGGTGTCAAATGCTTTAGCAAAAATAAATGAATACACCATCTGTCAGTATATTTTGTAATTTGATTAATCAGATTAATCAGTGAGAGTTTTCTGGTATAACCATAAAATAACAATACAATTGTAATAAAAAACAATTACGAAAAAAGAAGACAAAACAAAGAAAGGGAGGTCAGTGGAGGTAACAGAAAGTTTTTGAAATGGAAGGGGTACTTTGAAAAGAAAATCAAAACCATTAAGGAGAGTGGACATAGACTTATATAAGATTAAGTGAATTAAAGACCACAGGAAAGAAAATCAAGGGTTAATGAAATAAGTGGGCTTGGTACGAACAGTCACGTCACGTTCACGTCACGTCACGTGAAGGTTCTGTACCTTTTGTGAAACAGGTCACCCAAATCTACGAAGTGTTGGGTTACGTGACCCAACAGTTTGTAGATATACTATATGCAATTCATGAAAGCTCACGTAAATTGGCGCTTGCGTAAAACAAATTAATGTAAATTGTCGTTGAGAAGAGACTAATTCTCGGTAAATTTAATCGTGAACGAACCCGTCCTACCTATACTGTAAATACCAATTATAGGCGTACACAGGCCTGGGGGCAGGGGGATGGACACCCCCTACCCCCATCCCCACCACCTTACATAATTCAAGAAATGTCTTGGTCTCGGCCTCGAAATTTGTGACCGGTCCTGGTCTCGTCCTCGGCTGCGGTCATTTTCTACGGACACCCCCTACCCACACTCCCTCCGCTTACTTCAATTTGTCTGACAAAATATCCCCCCCCCCTACACCCACCCCTTGACAAAATCCTGGGTACGCCACTGCCTACAAGTAGCTAGTTCGAATGTCAAATACATTAATTGATTTATTTAATATTGATTGGTTGGTGTAATTGTTTCATTATAATGATTGACTGATTAATTGATAGATTGACTCGATTCAATAACCATAAATAAACACTATTAATCAAATCATTGTTTTATTACTTTTAAACTCATTGATCACTGCAACTCACTCACTCACTCACTCACTCACTCACTCACTTTCACAGGCATGCACATACAACGCCGTTAAGGGCCAGTACGCTCAGACGTCGAGCACGGGAACTTCAGGCGTATGCGAACTGAATTGTCCGCTGCGTGTAGCAATTCAGCTGGAAATCAACATTTGCCAAAATCCACGCACGACACGTCTTTAGAAATACTCCAATAACAAGACAAATAATGCAAGTGGTATGGTTGTACATTACCTAAATGACAGAACTGCATATTATCGTCTCAGATTACTCTGAATTATGCACGTACATATTATAAACATAATGATTGAAAAGATTTGATAAGGGGGTATCGGCATTTTCGTCGACATTTTAAAATCTCTTTGTGCGTGTATGTCTAGTCTTAGTAACAAGCGTTTGCAATTTAAAAATCTTGATTAAACGCTCACGTCACGATTTGGTTAACGCGACACTTCGAGTTTTACCGGCATGGAAAACGACAAATTGTTGGGTCACTTTACCCTACACTTCGTAGATTTGGGTGACCTGTTTCACAAAAGGTACAGAACCGTGAACGTGACGTGAACGTGAACGTGACGTGACTGTTCGTACCAAGCCAAATAAGTGTTATAGAAAAAAATATCTGTATTCTAAAGCTGAGTTTTATACCAATTCTATACCAGTTCTATGTTTTGTCTTTGACTCAAGTGATTCATACCACACATTGAATATAATTAATTATGTGGGAAACTAACTTTTAATTACTCCTTGAAAATTCCGGTGCCACTGAAATAACTGTGTCATCATTGCGCAAACAAGATCATCTGGTGAATATTGCATTTCGAAGTGTAAAGTTCAAATGTTTGATAACAAATATCTAGTATTCAAACAATGAATGAGTCACCATATTTAATGTGATCAGTTAGTTTTATTCAATTTTACTTAAATCACTTGGAGCTGTCACAGTTCTCTCGAATCGTCTTATTTGTCTTATGGTAACAAGAAAATGCTATAAAGATGGTAACATTACAATGTTCTGATGTTTTGAATTTCTATATTATTACGATTTTCGACAAAATTTGACAACAGTATGGAACGCTTTTCGAATGTATCCGAATTGTCTCAATTTGCACCTTTTTACTAGGTAGATATTGGTATTTTGTAAGGAAAATGTCACATACTAGTCCTGTAGACGGTCCTATATTTTGTGTATTAGACCTGGAGACGTTCTTTAGTTCAATGTTTTTTTATTAACTCATATTCTAGAAGGGTTTAGAAGAAATTTCAGCTTTGTTGCCACCTTGGCAACCTTGGGCAACTTTTTTTTTATAAGCATAATAAAGATAATTAGGTGATTTGCATATTTCTGAAATAAGGTCAGGGGTAATTTTCTATCGAGGAAAAGTACAATAGTGATCAAAACTATTTTGCTAGGGTAATTTGGGGCAAGGAATCCATTTCCGGTGCTCATTTGCATGTGCCCTATGGGCAACACCTTGAAATCCAAGATGGCTGCCCCTAATTTGCATATATTTATGAATATTATTGATTTTCAGTGACTACAGCCTCTAATAAGCAATAATTTCAGATTATTATTTTTCAATCATGTTCTAAATATGTAGTAAAGATATTTCAGATTTGTTGCCACCATGGCAACATCTAGAAATGCATATTATTTGCATAATTAGGTTATTTACCTAATTTGAATATTCCCCCAAATTGCGTATATTGGAAACCCGGAAAGTAAAAATGACAAGTGATACCATTTTCCCAAGGTTTTAGGGGGCAACAAATCCGTTTCTGATACTTATTTTAATATATCACCATGGTAACCTTCTCAAATCCAAGATGGCTGCTCATCAAATTTCACATGTTATGAAACACGACTTATTTCTTTTGGTTTTATTATATAGATCAATATTATAATATTTGGACTTTCAATTATTGGAATAAGCAAGTAGAACACTTGAATCACAATGTAGATGGGTGCTTACAGTAAACAAATATTATAGTTCTATAAAATAAATGCTGTTAAAGTGGAAAATAGCATTATCTCCATTAAAATGCCAAAGTCGGCCATCTTGGATTTATGTTGGTTGCAAAGGTGATACATTGATTTAAGTATCATAAATGGATTTGTTGCCCCCTAAAACCTTGGAAAAGTGGTATTTCTTGTCTGTTTAACCTTCTTGGTTCACAATATTCATGATTTTACCTGATTTCTGGAAATATGCAAATTAAGTAAATAATCTAATTATGCTAATTATATGCATTGCCAGAGGTTGCCAAAGTGGTAACCGAGCTGAAGTATCTTTAATACACATTGAGAACATGATTTTAAGAATAATAATATATAATTATTGCTTATTAGAGGCCATAGCCACTGAAAATCAATAATATTCATAAATATGCAAATCAGGGGCAGCCATCTTGGATTTCAGGGTGTTGCCTACAGGGCGCTTGCAAACGAGCACCGGAAATGGATTCCTTGCCCCAAAATACCCTAGAATATTAGTTTGAATACATACCTGCCAACATTGGAAATTCAGAAATCTGTACCCACTGCGGGGTCTGAAAATTTGAGGGAGAAAAACGCCCTCTTGAAATTATTCACGAGGGCTATTTTAGGGCTCATGGGGGCTCTTTTGTTTTACATCGTTTTCACTGCTCAAGGGTCTAATAAATGATTATCATGATGTGATCTATCCGATTATGCCATGTTTGGTACGTTTCTGGCGCTTTCCGATAATGCAAAAAGATGTTTATAAAAAAAGAAATTGTTTGGGTCATTCAGAATTTCGAAAAATCGGAATATTCCGATTTTTAAGGTCCTAAAAATTCAGAAAATCGGAATATTCCGAATAAATCGGAACAGTTGGCAGGTATCCTAGATAGAGAATGACCCCTGACCTTATCTCAGAAATATGCAAATTAGCTAATTATCTTTATAATGCTTATAAAAAAAGTTGCCCAAAGTTGCCGAGGTGGCAACAAAGCTGACATTTCTTCTAAACCCTTCTAGAATATTAATTAATAATAAAACATTGTACTAAAGAACGTTTCTAGGTCTAATTAACATCTACAGGACTATACTAGTCAGAAAACAAAATGGTAATGATAATGGTTTATGATTTTAGTCTAAACTACAACTTTTTGAGATATCTGTTTAAGTTAATAGATCACTTTGAGGTAATTTGTAACTTGTCACAATGCTTGCGAGCAAGGATTAAACAGAAATGATGACAAATTGTCACTTAGTGCTGTTTTATGTCTAATACCATTTTCAGTATATTAAATGTATTGTCTTAAATTTAGACATCCAATTGGTCGAAATATGATCAAATTAACAATACAATATGAATTAGGAATGGGGGGCTAGACACACATTTCAATAAAACAAAATATAAAGACATGTATATAGCTAGAAAAGAAACTTTTGGTAAATCTAGCAAAATAAACCGATCACAAAAAGTAAGTCATTTTGGTCGAGTCAACCGTAGGTGGAGGGAGACTAAGGGATCCAAATTGCGTCCGTCGGTCCGTCCGTCCGTCCGTGACGCTTACACAAATTTGAATAACTTTCCAACCCTGCATTTGTTTGTAACTAAACTTGATTGGTAGATGCCCTACATTGGCCTCCATGATATTCTGGGGTCAAAGGTCACATAAGTAGGTCAAAGGTCAAGTGAGGGTCAATGTGATATTTTACCTGCAAGAGTCTATTAAGGTTGATAACTTTCCAATCCTGCATCTCATTGTAACCAAACTTGATTGGTAGGTGCCCTATATTGGCCTACCTGGTATTCTGGGGTCAAAGGTCAAATTAGGTCAAGTGCGCGCAAGTGGGCGAGACACTTTACGGCTATCGCCTTGTTTTAAAGGGACATGTCCTCTTTTACAAAACGTCTTCGGATGGGGATGAATGTAACACACACAAACAAAATCAGATCGAACAGCCCTGCAATTTGGATAATACGAATGAAAAAACGAATGCGTCCCTCCATCAAACTATACAGGGTGTCTCAGAAAGAATGCAACACCTACGATCGTTAATTTCATCAACATCATCTATCAAATGTCATTGTTTTTGTTTGATTGGGTAGAACATTCTTTTTCCAACAAAATGATACCATAAGCATTTATTTTGGGTAAGGCGTTTGGATCCTAGGGCCATTTTTCTGAGGCAATGTCATTTCCTAAATTTGCTACTTTTTCGTCTCCAGCGATCCTCTGAACACTGAGACATTCTCGCCCCACGGCCTCCCATGGACAGAAGAACCACATGACTGCTCTCCTTTTGATAAAGAAGAAAATGTTGCGTAATCGAGTACCCCGTATGGTATGGCTCACATTGTCTTCCTTATCAAGGGAGAGCAGTCATGCGGTTCTTCTGTAATTCTGTAAGCTAATTCTATGGGAGGCCGTGGGGCGAGAATGCCTCAGTGTTCCGAGGATCGTTGTAGACGAAAAAGTAGCAAATTTAGGAAACGACCCAATCAAACAAAAAACAATGACATTTGGTCGATGGTGTTGATGAAATTAACGATCGTAGATGTTGCATTCTTTCTGAGACACCCTGTATATCGGTAAATAAAGGAGTTTAACTGATTTATCATAATATTACAACAATATTGTACTTATTCTTGTAAAGGTATTGTGAAGCCGAAATTTGTAAAGGTATGTCACGGGAAAAGATCTAAAAAAAATGAAGAATATATAATTACATGTAGTCAGTTTAAGCGAGGTTTGGTTATTTTGTTTAGTAACCGCTTACACATTGTTATTTGTGCGCGGGTCACGTAGCTAGCGCGGGTCACATAGGGGTCACGTATAGCGCTGTGGCATTCCGTGAAATCCGTGAGCGAACTTTCAAGACGGGTGAATACACGTATAATGCACAATTAACCGTTGGACGATGGTTTATTAGATTTAGGTCTATAACTCAACGAAAAAGAGATTTCAAGCCCTAATTTTTTCAGGTATGCTATTAAATGTTATTTTCTTTCATATAAGACAATAACCTCGCAACTTTTGAAATTTGGCTTGCAAAAGAGGGGCTGTCCCTTTAACATGTAAGCATTTACAAACCTAGGAGATTTTAAAATTTCTGTCTTGACAACAATATTTATGTACAGTTATTATGCACATTTTGTGTGAAAATTCCTTCACTTTACGACTGACTTAGCACAGGTCAAAGACAAAATGGTCCAATTTCAAAAGTCACAAGAACTTGCGCAAGCATGAATACAGCCATTCGCAAGTTCTTGTGAATTTGAGTCTTTACTGTTAAAGAGCACATTTGGTCCAATGCATCATTGGTGTTTGTGAAATGATGCTGCTTGTAATTAAACCTATATCTAGATTTGTTTCATGACATATGTGGTTAAATGCATTAAATTGCGCTGTTCTAAAATCACAATGAATTTGTATAACATTTGTACAGCAGTGCAATTCGAAATGTATTAATACTTCTTATATGACACCTTGGAATGTTCTCGCAATGTGAATGGTTGGATTCAGGTCACATGACATTCCTGGAAACGTACCATTCAACGCTTTGACGTCATTTTTCATTGAATAGAACTTTTTTTAGTACCATTCAACGATAAATGACGTCATTAAACGTGCAATTGTACTTGTTTATGTTGTTGTTTTGTGCAAGCCAGCGCGCCTTAAAAATAACTGCGCGAATTGCGCAGATTTTCCATTCATGAACAAGCGCATTAACAAACATTACGCACTCCATGCAAGGCAGCTGTACTTTTTACACAACATGGCTGCAGAATCGGCAATTATTTTGCTGACGGATGCCCGTTTGGACGATTTAATCGACAGTGCGGATTCTTATAACACGAAAAAGCAAATAAGGTAGGTGTCATATAAAACAAATAATGAATGTTTTTTTTCCATTCGTGGAATGGTACGAATATATTCATTCGGTGAAAGATATAATGTTCCATTCAACTCGGCTTCGCCTCGTTGAATGTAACATTCCATCTTTCACCTCATGCAAATATTCGTACCATTCCACTCATAAACATTCATTATTTGTATAATATGACTAATGAGTGTTTGTCGTCATTTAAGGCCAATTATGTTCAATTGCCAAACTTCAACTACAACAACAACAACAATCTCTAAACATTTCGACCTGAGACTAACGTATTAGCCGTAGGACCAATTGAAACGTAATCGTCAGTAGAGGATAACTATTAGCATTTGTTACCTTCACAGTGAGGAGCCTGGTTGCTTAGTTCCCCATTGCCCAGGCACTGTGTAGAGGCATTTCCTACTAGACGAAACCCATCTATGCAGGTAAAGGCGCACTGTTGAGCATACGCCAGTACTTCTCCAGGTGAACACCCGTAACGGTTACTAGTCGCAGTGAGTGTTGGGCTGTACGGCAACATCGTACACCCATCTATGAAATAAGATAACAAGTTGGGTGAAAGTCATTCGACGTGTTTTTGTGTTATCATACCGGTCGAACTTTAGTAGAAAAATCTTAACATTTCATAATTATATCACATACGTATCCGGTGCTGAGATTCTCAGTGAACATCTCTTCTTTTTAATATACGACACACGGTGCCCCATAAAACGGAACGGGATACATCCCATAAAAAAGGAACATAAGACTTTTCACATGATAGATATTACATGATAGATAACCTTTCACAAAGGAAGATGCTTCTAAGAACAATAATTTCGGTCGAGTAGTTTTTGTTTAAGGGCGTCTTTAGTGACATCATGTCGAAAAATCGCACTTCGACGGTGCTCGTCATACAATGAAATAATGATCGATACATACACCATTGTTAAACGGGTAGTTCAGTTTTGGTAGAGAGGGCGCTGCACACAATTTTTTTGTGAGGTAATGAAAAACTGAGTGTCGAATTTGAAAGAACATGCAATTTTAATGGCAGAATAAACTTTATTTGGTCAAAATCGGTTCAGAAATGGCTGAAATATCAATAAATATATCCGATCGTAATAAATTTGGGCCCCAAATTAATTCGATGATTTGTTTGGAAAAACAAAATTGCTTACACTTTTTCAAAAATGTTCAAAAGCGGAATTTAAATAGTTGTTGATGATCTCTCTATTTAATCATTATTTCATAAGCGCATATAAATAAGCGCGCACTGCACTTTCATGGCGCAGATCAAAGACAATACAGCAAGCGCATTTGAACAGCTTTTACGCAAAGTGTCTTTAATGATAGTAACTATGGCTTCCCTCTCCTTTCTGATTGGATGCTTGTAAATGAAACAACATAAGTCATTGGCTCACAGCTGCCTTGTGGGCGTGGAAAAACGCTTACTAATTTGCATTAAGATCTTGCTAAGTCAACATATTGGAATACTAATTTTGCACTTCCTAAGCACTTCCTAACTTCCTGAGTTAGGCAATAACTTAGGAAGATATTTAGGACAAATATTAGAATACCACCCGAGTAACCGAAGCCACGCACCAAGGGTTAAATTAAGATAAGAGGCAATCTCTGATTGGTTAGATTACATCTTCATGGCGCTGATTAATTATTCATTATTCCTGCTCAGATTGTCCTAAGATCAACTTACATAATATCAATTTTGCACATCTTAGGGAGGTCTTAGAGTTGATCTTAAGGTCAACTCCTCAGATCAACTTTAGGATGAACTTACAGAATATTACCCCAGTAATATAATGTGATTAAAAACTAACACTTATCTAGGTCAGAGGAAGAAGAACGCCAAGACAGCCAATAAGCACATCCATGGGCGCGCTAGTACGCATTTATCGCGTAAGTGCGCAACATGCCAGTGCGTTGGTGCGCACTCAGTTTCGCGTCTTTCTTATTGTATGCGCAAATTAACAACGACATTAAGCGTATTAGATGCGCCATAGTTCTGGAGGCTCATACTAAAGACTATATAATTACAAGACAGCTCACTGGCGGTCGCGCAGCGATGTCCCTTCAGGCAAAATGAAGATTCAAATCGAGCTTAAGCGGGACTTTAGTAACCATAGGGAATTTATAATATCACTATATTTATGTTATTTTATTGATACAAAACAAATTTTAAATTATAGTCGATAGCTTTTTTGGAACACGTGTCCCCTTCTTTAGTAAGAATTTTTAGGAAAATAAGGATTAAACTGTACTTACTAAAACTCGGCAAATTCAGGCTAGCATGAAGATTGAACAATAGCTTATAGTGTTGACTTTAGTAACCTTTAGGGCTATGTCTTTATGTAGAATTAATATTATCCACATGATAAGAAAAATATTTAAAAATTATAGTCGATAGCGATTTTACAATTGAAATCATAGCTATTAGAAACATATTTGTTTTAATTTAAAGATTTTTACCGTGTAGAGAAAAAATTGCAATGGCTACTCGCGTATTATAATGTTAACGCGCGCTCAGTCCGCGCACTGTCTTTATTTAATTCTTTATAATTGAACGCGTACCCAAGTGCGCAAAACAAATATCACGCGCGATATGCAAATTTGGGGTCGTCAAACTTGATCACGTCTTCTTGAAACTATTTTTAGTCAGGCGAAGTAAACATTGTTATTGTGACATCATAATGAAAAGCCTGCTTATCAAAGTGCGTGTTAATTTTGAAAATCGCGCTCTGCCCATTCACTCTGTACAGGATAATTGTACAGTGGTTGGTCTTTCCATTAAGCGTCTTTGCTAATACTGACTTCATCAATGTCGATTAATTTTTATGTCAAAATTTACCAGCGATTTTATGAAATATTGTTAAGATTTTTACTTATTTTGCGTAAGATGAACACAATCCGCAATAGATGAGGAATATAAAACAACTAACTAATATGCTTGATTGTGATAGGCAATCTAGTACCTCGGTGGGCTCAGCTACCCTCAGCTACGCTTCGAGTAATAGTAATTTCAAGCCCACCTCGGTAATAAATTGACCAGGCCCGTCGGAAGGAATTTTAAAGTGGTACGTATACGCTTAACGGATTGGGGATGTGGCAAAACTGCGAGGGAGCGGAGCACCGCAGGGGGGGGGGGGGGCAGGGGCGGATTTAGATTTTTGCTAAGGGGGGGTTGACCCAATGACGATGCGGAGCATCGTCCACGAGCCGCGAAGCGGCGATTTTTTTTTGGCTATTTTGAACCCCAGTAAGTGATTTTTAAACCTTTTTTTCACTTTCGTCCACTAGCCGCAAAGCAGCGATTTTTTGTTGTTGCTATTTTGAACCCCCGTAAGTGATTTTTTTTGGTGCTATTTTGAACCCCCGTAAGCGATTTTTTGTTTCACTTTTGTTTCACTTTTTTCACTGATACATTTTCACTTGGCAACCCAAGGGTGGGGGGGGGGGGGGGGGGGGGGGGGGGGTGTTAAACCCCATAACCCCCCCCCCCCCCCCCCCCGTAGATCCTCCACTGGGGGGGGGGGGAGTGGGAACTTGGGAAGGGGGTGTCCCCCCTCCCACGGTAGGGAGCTTTTGCAAATTTGGACTCGAAATAATGCAATCTGCTGCATACCTTGGAAGGAAATACTTAATTTAAAGCCCAAGTCCAGTTTCGGGAAAGTAGCCGAATACATCTATATTGATCAATATTGTTGAATATGTATTGAAATAGGGCTTGTGTGGTAAAATCCGAACCTAAGCATCGTTAAATACAGAAATATCGGAAGAAATCCAATATCCGCCTGTGAAATTCATAAATCCACCGCGCGTTCAGATCTCTCAGCGCCGCTAGCGCGGGGGGAGATACAAGCCCGTATATAGCGAACACCGCGTGTACAACAGTCCTCGTGGTCGTTATACACGTAGCGTATGGGCGATTCCGCTTTGGCGATATCTATGCCGCCGGCATAAATATATAATTTCGCAAATATATCAATTAGTAGACGGTTTCTTGGCCAAATTTGGATAATCCTATATTAGTACAAATATATTCTTTCCCATTAATGTTAATAAGAGCTTCCATTTCATTTTTTTTAGAGGGGGCGTTTCCAAAACTGGCCTTTACCTTTAAGAAATCATTACCATCTCCCCTCATGATAAGACCGCTATAAAGTATACAAACACAATCGAACCTTCACACACAGACACAAACCAGAAATACACTTACATCGTCCGCCTGTCGTCCGTGTATGTCTATAGATACTTGGGGGAGGGGGTGTGCCCCCTCCCACGTGGAGACATTTTGGAAATTGGTGTTTAAAATATCACTGTATAAGTATGGTCATAATTTGTATATTATTATTATTATTATGCATTCTGGAAGATTTTTAGAAGATTTAACTTCTAAAAAAAGTGGGGATTGTTTGTCTTGTACAGGCCACCCCCGCATCAAAAAGTGGGGGTAATCAGATAATTGTCGGACGGCGTGTGCAGCTGAGACCTCCGAACCCATACCCACATCTAAGGGTCCTTTTGCTGTAAATAGGTACCCATGTCTAAGGATTTCGAACTTCAATTATTACATTTTTAGCTGTAATATAAAACAATGGCCAATCATTTTGCAGTTTTTGATATAATTCTTCATTAGTAAACTGTACCATACTACATGGGCGGTGCCAGGGTATTTTCTTAAGGAGGGCGAAAGTTTATACTTTGATGGCGCGAAGCGACCTAGCGGGGGGAGGGTTTGGGAGGGGGGGTGTCCGCCCTCCCACACCAGGGAACCTTGGCAATTATAAACATCCGAGGTTGTGAAATATTATGTATGTGAGCGAGCGGAGCGAGCTTGAAAATTTTAGACATTTCATAGCGCAAAATTGCCATTTGTATCAATATAATTGTATGGGTATATTCGTTTTTATTGCTTATGATATGGCGATATGAAGGGTTATATATAAACAGGTTGTGAAATATTATGTATGCTAGCGAAGGGAGCGAGCTTGAACATTTTAGCAATTTCACATCGGAAAATCCCAAAATCCCGAGGAAAATGATGAAGAAAAGAGGTATAACCAATATATACTTGAGTACCCCCCCCCCCCCGGGTATCCCCTATCCCCCGAGATCATACGCCAGTGGACACACTAAAACACACGCTGTTGATCCCATGTGTCAGGCGCGCCGATTCCACCGAAAACACAATGCATTGGGAGGGCAGAGCATTGTTCACAAACAATGCTCGCCCCCCCCCCCCCCCCCCCCCCAATGCATTGTGTTTTCGGATGGAATCGGCGCCACTGCCATGTGTATCTCCTAGTGGAACTGTTGTTTCTGGCGTAGTTTTGTCTGGTTAGGTGGATCTGTAAATTATGCGCTTGATGTAGAAGGATCATTTTCAAGATGGGGGGGCAAAAGGTTTTCAACATTGTCTTACCTTTGCTTTGATGGATCGCTATTTGGGGTGCCTTTTTACTTCAAAATGTTCAAAAATTCACAAATCAGCAGAATTGTTTCGTTTATTTGCTGACTCCCCACCCCCCCCCCCCCCCCCCCCCCCCCCGATTACGTCACCGATTATGTCGCGGCTCCGACGGGCCTGAAATTGACTATCACAAGAAGCCCATTCGTTAGTTGTATAATATAAATGATTCTCACCTAGAACAGTGACATTGACCTTCAGTACAAGATCTTCCCGTGCTTCCAGGAATGTGATCCTACACGCGTATTCTCCTGAGTCAGATTTCTTAAGACGTGATATGTTGAGTCCTCCAGGGTCAGTTATCGAATACCGGGGATCGTGGTTATCTGGGGAAACTATGTTATCTCCAGCAATGTACTCTAGGAATGGAGTAAACGATGAATTTAAAAACCACCTGACAAAGTCAACGTTTAAGCCTTCTGGTATCTTGCACGGTAACGTGATTGATCTGTTAGGGACTCCTTGGGCTTGTTGGGTTTGGAACATTTCGTCTGGATGAACACCCGCACATCCTAGTAGAAAAACTGTAGAGGAAAAATGCATACCGGTAAATGTTGGTTTGTTTCATATTGAAACGTTGATTTGTTTATATGTGCATGTACATCAAATCACTAAACTATTCTGTACCATTAAAAAAAAAATAACACCATTTTATTATTATTAATATGATTGTTATTTTGATTGTATTTATTTTGTTTTTATTTCATTTGTAGGGGGAGCTAGGGATAAAGGGTAGTACAATTTTGGTAAGGCTGAACTTTAGTAACTAAAACCTGTATAATAACATTACAAAATAATAGTTATAACTCTACCATGCTTGACATGTACAAACGACTAAGTAAAAAGCCTGTTATCATTTTTTTTAAACAATTAAAACACAAAAGGGCGCTGTTAGAGTGTAAAAAGGCAGTGGTTACAACACTGTTATTCAAAATTATGCTTGTAATGATTTGTTGTAATAACGATTAAATAGATAGATAATCAACACATTTTTTAAAACCTCTTATGAACATTTTTGAAAAAGTGTAAGCATTTTTTTAATAATCCATCGATCGGATATATTTATTGATATTTCAGCCCGTTTCTGAACCGATTATGATCAGATAAAGTTTATCCTGTCATTACAATTATATGCTCTTTAAAATTTGACACTCAGTTTATCATTATCTAACAAAAATGTATGCCGTGCAGCGCCCTCTATACCAAAACTGAACTACCCTTTTAAAGCTTGACATACTATCATAAATTGATGTTGCTGCATGCGGTTTCGGGCTTTGTTTTGTAAGGGTTCGTGCTTTCCCATATTGCCACCACTCTTTATTCTGTGTATTAACACGAACTCACACTGTGTTATAGTTAATTACCAAACATGATCCATACAAAGCAACCACACTGTGTGCTCACTATGATACATATTGTAACCACTAATTCATGAACATTTTATACATACCCTATTTACGTAAGAAAACAGACTTTTAAAAGAACTTACCCATCGCCCCGATGATTACACGAACTATCCGGACACCGTCTTTGTAATTCCCCACCATCGTCACGTCAGTTCACTCTGTTATGAAATGAGAAAACGTTTTGTCATTATGTGTTCTGAAATGTGTTCTTGTTACGTTATTATACATGTACATGTAAGACATTTGAGCAATAAGCTGAACAAGTTGTGCTACGTAAAAGTCATATTCATTTTTGTCTCACTTATATAATTGTCCTTAAAATATAAATGTCAACTTATACTCACGTAGGTAAAACGAATCAGATATTCCTTGCACCACCTGTTCATCAAAACGGCGCAAAATGGTTTATACATTATAAAATCACTTAGCAAATAAAAGCAAACACAAACACCGAGAGGGGAGGCGTGTAAACAGATTGGTGGAAAGTAAACATGACGTGGTTCAAAGAGTAGGCCTGAAAATTATGAACAATTTTGAAACTCATGTTTGCCAAAACTGATAACCCAAACACGGCAAGTTGTAAGTTGATTGCAGTATGTTGTTCATGAAACAATGTTAACCAGTTTCTTATACGTCTTGCCATCTCTAAACAGTTAATACAAGGCCCCATCTGGTTCCTACAGGGAATTGGTTAGTACAATACAAAATTGCGAAAACTGTATTCGAGCATTATTACAAATGAAAGAATTTGTTTTATATACTGACTGTGGAAAACAGTGACCTGTTCCTCATACGTTGCAATGTTCATAGGGTTATTACATGGCCAACTTAGAGCCCTTTGGGAAATGGTTAATATAATTTTGTCTTCCTTAGGGCCCTTTAAACGACAATTAAAACACCCTTTATTCTGTCATTGTCTGTTTAATTGCGAAAAGTAAAAATGTGTATCAACTATGATACTTTCCAAGCTTTTAACTTGGAAACAAAATGTTCCGAATTTCAAGGTTCGACCACGCTTAATTAGGCCATTGAACTTCACGTCTTTATTGAGACCATTGAACTTCACGTCTTTATAGCAAATGAGACAAGTTGATTTGACACTTGTTGGTATATTCGTATCTATTCTTTCTTTTTTTTTCAATAATCATACCTATGTGAGGGAACAAAGAAGTCTACCAGAAACGTGTACTGCTATATCTTGATCCGTGACTTTTACCGTCTATACGTTGTGTTTAACATATCATTCTGCATGACATTGAGGTGTCAATGTCATGGTGGAAATGACCTTCAATGAGTTACCGCCTAGATGGAGTACCTGCATAGTTTATTCCAAGGTGTATCCATGTGTAATATATCATAATTATCTGTTACTGCTGGATACACGATGAAAGACGTTAACTTCCCTATGACTTTGAGGGTTCAATGTGAAGGACATGATATGAATGGTCTTCGGTGGGTTTCCACCTAAATATTAAGTACGGGTCATTTATCAATTTGCACAAGTATGCGGGAACTTGGTAGGAATCATTCTTAAAGGGTTAGTATAGTTCTGGTTTAGAGGGTGCTTCAAGAAACATTTGTTGGTAAGGTAATGAAAAACCAAGTGTAAAATTATATTAAGCACACAGTTTTATTGACAGTGTAACTATTTTGTATTCAAATTGGTAGAGAAACAGCTGAAATATCTATAAATGTCATTCGATAACTTCATCAAAAATATGTATAAAGTCTACACATTAGTCACAATTTACCAAAATTGCTTTTAAAATGTTATGATCCCTCTATTAAACAATTATTTTAAGCAAATACCACATTAATTTTGTTTTAATTATAGAATTATTGAAACATGAGGTGTCTGGTGTGTGCCCTCATGTGTTTAGGGCTTTAAACAAATGAAAACAGTTGACATTGTATATGTTTTTACTACCATTCAAGCATCACTGATTTATAACTGTTAGTTTTTAATGATAATTAAGTTGTAGTTACTAAAACTATGTTCAACAAAAACTTCACTATCCCTTTACTCAGGTCATTTCTAAAAGAACTTTAAGAGCTACCCAAAACACCTTTGCAGATAGAAGGAGTTTACGAATATGATTAATCATGTATTTTCTGTACAATTTCAATATGCGAAAATATGTTACATGATGAGTTAATCATCCGCTTCCATGACATCAATGCAACTTTAGTACTGTATTCCAATGTTTTACAATGAAGGAACTAAGTAGGTGTTGTTGTATTTTTCGTTGACATAAACAGCTTGAGGGGGGGGGGGGGGGGGGGGGCAGCTGCAGTGCGATAACTGCTGCATGCAAATTCTCATTTGTATTCAGATATATATTATGTAAATACAATAAGGCCTATAAATTGATAACATAAGCATGTCAAGTGTATTTATATACGGCGTACTGATCATCATATTATTTACGGGAGTGAACAGCGATCTTTCAACAGACAACTTGTTTAGGCCTGTTAACTCTGCGCAGTTGTTATGTTAAATGTTAAAGGGATCTAGTAACTTTCTTGACATGTGCAAAAAGTGATGAATAGTTGATACAATGTATAGTGTTGTTATCTGATATGTCCACCATGTCCACAGGGTATCAAATGGACGTTATATGGCCGAGTAATGAGCAAAAATGCAAAGTGATGTTCAAAAACTCATTTTGTACACGGTTTTCGCGATCCGTTGGATTAATTAACATCTAAACACTTCAATCGTAAATATCTTTTTAACGAAAGGGAAATTTGAAAAACCGAAACATGTCCCATGATTGTATTGTTAATACGAATACAACAAGGTATGATCGGAACCGCAAGAATTCCAATTGGATTTTGAGGATTTGGACAATGTTACTAAGTCCCTTTAAAGGGATAGTTGAGTTTTGGTAAAGAGAGTACAGTTTTCGTCAAACTGAATTTTAGTAACCCAAACCTGCATCATTACATTACAAACTAACAGTTATGACTCCACCATGCTCAAAAGGAATACAAAATTACAAATGACTAAGTAAAGAGCCTGTTATCATTAAAAAAAAAGAGCCGTTAAAACTGAAGAGGCCACTCTCTAAAAAATCATTAGTTTCATCAATTTTAAATAAAATATTGTGCATGTGATGTTTTGTGGAAATAGTGATTAGATAAAGACATAATCAACAACTATTTAAAAACCTCTTTGTCAATTTTTGAAAAGAGGAAGCATTTTTTAAAAAAATTAACGGCTGGTTAAAAATTCTCTAATAATTGTGGGGCCCCACATTTATTACAAATGGTTATGTTTATGGATATTTCAGCCATTTCTGAACCGATTTTGATCAAATAAAGTTTATTCTGTCATTAAAATATTATGGTCTTTCAAATTTGACACTCAGTTTTTCATTATCTCACAAAAACAAATTTTGTGTAGCGCCCTCTATACCAAAACTCAACTATCCCTTTAATATACACTCTTGACTGGTTCGCTGCTCTTACCACAGAACCACCTGACTTTTGTGTAATGTGTAATCAAATCAAAGTAATGACTCTATCCGTGTCCACACTTGCATCTTATAAATATAGGAGAAGAGAAAAACTTTAATTGCGGAACATTTTGTGAGGGATTTATTATGAGATGAAAGGAAGTTTTGAGAATCTATACAGTAGACTATTACTTCCATATGTGTATTTTGTGTGCACTTTGTCTATACGATTGTTTTAATATGTATATATAATTGTATGATGTGTACCTAGTCTGAACGATTCTTTCCATAATTTGTGCATTTTGTGTGCACGTAGAATATACGATTCTTGTCATGATGTGTAGCTTGCGTGCACTTAGCAGTAATATTTGTAAATCAGTGAATATGCTATTAATTACAGTTTACGATATCATTTTTTTTTGTGAAAACGAGAGTAGAATTTATATAAATAATTTCAAAGAAGCATTATACATGTTTGTGTTCACTATACAGACAAATAAGAGTATAATTGACATCTTATTTAATTCCAGAAAAGAAGCACGAAAGTTTACGATATCATTTTTTTTTGTGAAAACGAGAGTAGAATTTATATAAATAATTTCAAAGAAGCATTATACATGTTTGTGTTCACTATACAGACAAATAAGAGTATAATTTACATCTTATTTAATTCCAGAAAAGAAGGACGAAAGTAGAAACTTATTCAACTTGATAATATTTCCAGGCAAATCGTACATAATAAACACATAATAATAATACAGAAGTCTTCTATTGCGCTAATTCCACCATCTAATGTATTTACATTGGTTCAAATTGGTTCAATTATATGTAATACGTGTTGGAAATGTTTACTGTTATGTTTTAGTCACATTCTAGTTATTGGGAAGTTCGAGTTAGAAACGAATACTCCGTGTTTATGAACGACATAGTTATTCGTCGCCTCGTCGGGTAAATATGGGTTTAATTGGGGCCGCCAACAACAGTACGACGAGCCTTCTCTATTTATCGATATACACTAAATTAAAAGAGAATTAAATTTTAATTCGATCTAATATTTTACAATTGGTACAAACTTTTAGCAAGCGCCCTTCTCTTTCTCAAACGAGGCCTTACACACGTTTTAAATTAATCAAATTCCGTCAATGTCCAATTGTCATATAGTTAGTTTGTAATGTATGAGTATGGATCATAACACCATGGTTATGGACTTGGATTTGGTCCGCACTAGCAGATTATGGTATTTCATAACGTAATAAATTAAACATTTTCACAAAGCTAAATCAAGGTGTATACACGTTGTGCGACGGTGCTAAATTATGAACACTATTTTAATTTCTGAAGTTTAATGATTGTTTCAAATTGAGATTGTTCAAGCATACAACACATAAAATAGATACGTTTTAAAAATCTACAGTCAGGATTGGGTTGAAATATCCGATACTCAAGATTAGCCTACGTTCCATGCGCAAGAATTAAACAAAATATATAATTCATATTTACAATTTCACTAAAGATGGCGCCAGTCATCAGCGGTCTAGTACTTTCGAACCCGCGATAGAATAATCATTGGACACAGGTTTACCAACATGCCTTCATGGTTTAAGTGCAGTTTGAGCCAAGCTAATATATCATATTTGATTTGTCTTTGCAAACAAAACTTATGACTATGCGAAAAGATTATGTTATTCGAGATATAACACAGAAAACAATTAGCGAACTTTACACAGACATATCCGCGCAATAATAAAGGCTTATAAAGCCTGCCTTCTGAACGCTGTATTTGTCATTTATATGTGTACGGTGTGATATATGCCTGCGCGGGAAAAATGTATCAGATATAATATATCATCTCATTCTAAGCAATATTTACAGTGTATTCGCAAATTAAAAAATGCAAGCAATAACAAACATGTACTAAGGACGCTGTAGCACCACAAATTGTCGTCCCTGCACAAATTGTCGTTGGCGACAATTTGTGAAAAATTTTGACACCACAAATTGTCGCCTTCTGCACAAATTGTCGTCGGTGACAATTTGTGGAGGCGACGGCGACAATTTGTGCTGTAGCTGGCACCACAAATTGTCGCCACACCTACGGTCCTGTTCAAAGCCATGATGACATACATTTGGGATTAAAATGATAATTCTTGACATACGGATATATACCAACGCACCAACATATAGGTCATGTAAAGGTTTGTGTATAGTGTGTGAGTGTGTGTATTTGTGTATGCGTGTGTTCGTGTATGCGTGTGTGTGTGTGTGTGTGTGTGTTTATGCGTGTGTGGGGTGTGTGTGTGTGTTTTTTTTTTTTTTTTTTTTTTTGTGTGCATTGATACTATGTAATTATCTTTCTAGTGTCGAAATTTTGCTAATTTGCATTTACAAGAGGAAGAGGAAAAGGAAGAAAATAAAGTGTTTGCATTGCAGAATTTGAGCTTGTAACATTTAAAGGGGTAGTTTAGTTTTGGTAGAGAGGGCGCTGCACATCACAATTTTTGTGTGAGGTAATGAAAAACTGAGTGTCGAATTTGAGAGAACATGCAATTTTAATGGCAGAATAAACTTTATTTGGTCAAAGTCGGTCCAAAAACGGCTGAAATATCAATAAATATATCTGATCTTATAATTATTTGGGGCCCAAATAATTAGATGAATTTTTCAAAAAATTTAAAAAATGCATACACTTTTTCAAAATGTTCAAAAGCGTTTTTTAAATAGTTGTTGATGATCTCTTTATTTAATCATGATTTCAATAATGCATAATTTTGTATGAAAACTGCTTAAAACCAATGCCTTTTAGAGAGCGCCCTCTTGTGTTTTAATGGCTCTTTTTGAATGATAATGGGCTTTTTACTCAGTCGTTTGTAATTGTGTATACCTTTCGAGCATGGTGGAGTTATAACTATTAGTTTATAATGTTACTGTCCAGGTTTGGTTACTAAAGTTCAGTCTTACAAAAACTATACTATACTATACCCCTTTAAAAAGTATTGATTTAAATATGTATTTTGTAAACATTTGAGTGTGCAGGGGGTTGGGGGAGGGGGGGGGGGGGGTGGGAGAAGTAGCATGTCCTACTTCTTTTTTTATCTTTTGTTAAATCTCCATTGTGCTTAATTTTTGTGAATTACACTTGATTTGTACACTTGAGATGTAAACTTTTACTATTTGAAATGTTTTTCAATTGTTAATGTTATGTTTTAAATGGAGAAATAAAAATCACTTTTAATAAGAAAGTGGGTGGGCGTGGAGGGATGTGTTTAAGGGATGGGTGCAGTGGCGTACCCATTATTTTTTTTTCACGGGGGGGGGGGGGTGTCGGTGAGGATTATTCGAGTGGGGTGTCTGTGAGGACTTTTAACGGGATCGAGGGGTGTCGTTGAGGTTTATTTGAGGGGGGATGTAGAATTTTTCGAGGGGGTGGGGGCGGGCGCTGTCAAAATTTTCTGAGGAGGGGGGGGGGGGGGGAGGGGTGTTGGTGAAGAGTTTTCAGGGAGAAATATAGTCTGTGATTGGTTTGTTCTGGTATTACGCCACTTGTTTGCGTTACAAATCAAACTTGTGTTAATTGCATGAAGAAATTGTCAGAGTGCTTTTCTCTTTGAGCATTACATGTATTTCACCACTTATACCGTATGTGAGTAATAATAGCCCGGTCACATATCATCGGATAGCGCAAGCGTATGCCCGACGGAGAGAAAAGTCTTCCATCCGTTCGTATGCGTTTCTTGTCCCTTCTTTGTCAGGTGATGTACGTTATTCTATCAGGCGGAACGTTTTGTGTATGAAGCAATGGAGACGACTTTCACAAAATTTTATATTAGTTGGGCATCCGTTTACCCTATCCGGTGATATGTGACCAAGCCTTAAACGAAATTCAGTGCAAAACATACCAAAACTAGAAATGTCCGTTGCCGCGCAATGGAAATTTAACCCTTTAACATAAATATACCCAACACTTGAGATTTATTTGGTATCAATTTAAATTATAATAATACTTACGATTACAAAATGAACTAGTATTGAACAGCAGCATAATTGAAAAGCACGGAATGTTACACTTTAAATGCTATTTTGGGAAGAGACTTAGTCGAGGGACTTATTTTCTTCACAAAATAGCATTTTAAATCCCGAGGGGAACATTCCATGATTTTCCCGACAGCAAAGTTAACAACTGTTTTATCATTCATGCATCATTGCATTGAAACTGAAATCAGTCAAAAACAACATACATTTGGTTCTCATTGTGATGTAGCGCCTGCCATTAAAGTGATACCTGTAAAGTGTCAGATATTGCACAAAATGACATTTGAGACTTCAATCCTACATCAATATCATTGTAAAATACAATTGAAAGATTTGTGAAAGTTTGAAAGAAAACGAACACTGTTTACCTAGTGAAAATAACAAATATTGAGTGCATATTTTATCACCGAATACTGATGGCCTTCCGTAGATTTGTCGCAGTAATATTCATCCGTTTGATCTTGACGATATCCGCCGAACGTGCTCAGCTGAGGCAAATGTACTTTTTATCAAAAACGTTGATGAACGCTTTACAAATAATGATTTTCAATGATAATTATCTTCATACCATACCTGCCAACATTTGAAATTCAGAAATCTGTACCCACTGCGGGGGTCTGAAAATTTGAGAGAGAAAAACGCCCTCGTGAAATTATTCACGAGGGCTATTTTGGGGCTCACGGGTGCTCTTTTTTTTTTTTACATCGTTTTCACTGCTCAAGGGTCTAATAAATGATTATCATGATGTGATCTATCCGATTATGCCATGTTTGGTACGTTTTTTTTTTTTTTTTTTTTTGGTCATTCAGAATTTCGAAAAATCGGAATATTCCGATTTTTAAGGTCCTAATAAT